>JASAND010017018.1:0-12704 GCA_030248195.1 Trissonchulus latispiculum
TCAGAAAATCGAATCTAATACATAATCGAACCACAGAAGTACCAATTATTTTTAGCTTATCTTGAAGAGGAAGACCTGCTGTGTTTATTTATAAAAGTTTTAACTTAATTATTGATGTTAATTAACGTGGAACTTTAATTAAAAGCACTGTGACCAACCAAATCCGGTGGCCAACTTAAACTCTATTGTGTGGCTTGTAAATCAGCTTATGGAATGAAAACTTACCACAGACAGGGTAAATATTTTTAGATATTCTGAAAGAGCCCAGCTTGCTGGTTTCAATGATGCAAAAATTATACTAATTAGTAATGTTAATTAACGAGTAATTAAGCGAAAACCACTGCTATGGACAAAACTTGAAAGTAACTGCAGTCTCCAGATGGAGTTTGGAAAATGACTTGTAAAATTAAAACGAACCACAGAATAGGTTGTTTTTCTTTCATAAATCGCAAGAGCAGGTCTTAATCTATTCAGATATAATAAACTTTGATTGCATTTCGACGCACAGTGAGTGAACACTAGCCTTTTTTCCTGACCATGTTATGTTGTTTTGGCCATAATAGCAGAATCCCTTTAATTAACTTAAATTAATGAGTGGAACGTGCTCTGCACTAATCATTGACAGTCGTTCTACACCTGCCAATCCACCTGGGGAGCGGCACCCAACGGCCTCTACCTAGCTGTCCCGCAACAGCATAATTAGTAAAAGTTAGCTGCCAGGTCGAAACAACCCAACTTGAACCTGAAACTTCATTCCAATTAATTTTCCGAATTAATTCATGTCTTAACTATGGCAATAATTAAGGATACAAATACAATGGCAATCAGACACATTCATTCCATAGATTCCATTCCGTTTTCCAGCAGAATCCAAGATCGAAACTTCATAAGAGACCAAAACTGCTCATCACATATTTAGCCTTTTTCGTTTATTTTGTAAGCCGCTTATTACTCGGATAGATTGTTTAAAGACGTCGTTTTTTGGTCGTGTCGTGTCCTAAATTGCGTTCATTGGTTGGCACGCCGGCCGATTTGAATTGAAATACAAATATGATGTTTTATTGAACCACATGGCAATCCACACGGCACGTGGCAAAATATTCATTTTTATTACATATGCTACAACTTGCTACAATTAGTTAGATTCAATTCAGCCAAGCAAAGGATTACATAAGTGTGCTGTGCAGTCGTTCATATCTTAAATATTGTTCTTCTAGTTCTTCTAGGGAGTACAGCTGTTTGCAACAGTATCCCTTGTATTCTTCATCCTTTCTGAGGAGAAAAGCGACTGCACAGGAGACATCACATTCAAGCAAAGCGCCATCTTTTGCAAACGTTTCAAATCTCGTTGGCATATCCGTTGGCATCTTGTAGCCCATCGATTCCAAGGATCCCTTTTTTTGTAATGAAATGGATAGGGAAGATCCAACAAGCATGAGCAGAATGTGTACATTAACCCTAGAAATGCAAAGAACTACGTTAGAACCTTTCTAGGTTAGGTTCTAGAGAACCTAGAACTTCTAGACCGACTGCACAGTGCACTGTTGAAAAGAGGCATTAGAATAATGTGGAATCAAAATTTAGTCAAAACAATCTAATCTAATCTAATTTAATCTAATACAGGCAACATATAATCATGTTAATCTAGGAGTATTCCAAATTGCTGAAAGTAGCTGAAAGCCAAATTACGGAACCTTATACTTTTAAATTTATACAGATTAGATTTTTTCATCTCAAAATGTTAAAGAGTTTGACAAATTAAATATAAATTTATGTGAAGTTTGAGTCAATGGTCTGATTAGACGGTATCAAGGCTTGTGCAGCGACACATCTTTGTTGGTGTAGCGGCATCACATCGAATTTGTATGGTAATCACCAAGGTACGGACAGCTGCCAATATCACTCGCAAAACTTTATATCTTAGTCAGCACTGTCACTGTCACACTGAATTGGTTGTACTGGGCGAAACTTTAGTAGTCTGTGGTTCCGTCGTTAAATGCATTTATTTTGAGAAATGTTTCTAATGTAGAACAGTGAAACCATGCACGTATCTAGCAGGTTTTAGCGTTAAGTAACTTACATTTCTGCAGAATTAAGGGATCACTGTGCTAAGTCTTCTTTCAAAAACTGATTCCTGTAAGCACTCTATTAAGTTTGGCATGCAACGCCTCCAATACTAATTAGGATAATTGGGCTAAATACTTAAGCGAGCATACTAATGCAAAGCTGCTATAATGTTTGGCTTGAGGTTACTCTCTACTTGGATTATAAAATGTGGGTGTTTCCTGATTTATGCTTTAGACGAAGTGCAAGCTGAGCTTTCGAAATGTAAACCTGTTATCGTTGTGAGCAGAAATGTAGAAACTTGTTTTTAACTAAACTCCCATTGACGCAAATGTTATCATGGTATTTTGGAGTCACTCCCACTTATCATCATGAAAGACACGAAAGAAGCAAAATGTACTAATAATACTGTTCTCGAATGTGTGTAAAGGCAGAGCAAAAACATTCTACAATAACTACAAAACTACTATTGTTTAACGTGCTTTCAAATCTTCAACATCAGTGCGCAATATCTGATTAGCAAGAGTCCAAAATATTGTTATAATTGAGAAGAAGAGTAAGCCACTTTGGCTTCTTTTAATAGCGTTGCGTAACGAACTGTGTTCCGACCATAAAACACGAATGTTCTCCGCTTTCTGTTGGTCGACAAAACATACCCTTTCCCAGTCTGGAAAGGGGAAGTAGCTAAACGAGATCCTAATTTGTGGGGGGCGTAACAGCCAGTCAGATCGCAGGAATTTCCTCCCCGCTTCGTGGGGGTCTAGTCAATGATCAGGCCCTTTTTAATGATTGCTCAAAAAGGGTCCCCGTTTGGTGGGAGGGGAGGAGTACACGTAGAAATTCACCGTTTGGCGTTATACTGGCGGTCTTAGCTTGTTTAGCGACCTCCCCTCTCTTAAACGGCGATCTCCTTTAGCGACCCTCACCACACAGGGGTGTTCTTAGTCAAATCTAGCGAACACGGCAAATCATTCGCGTGTTCTGGTCGGAGCACCGTTACGCAATGCAAAGAAGAGAAGCCCTCTAGTGGTGTACTCTTCTTCTTGGTGTCAGTGATGAGTGGACTTTGTAGGCGCTCCAATATGAGTATGAACTGTTTGTAAAGCATGCGATCCCATTGGTCCATTTGCTGTGGGTTGAATTCCTTTGATAGACTTTTTGCTGCAGCATAATGTTGTAATTGAATTTCGGATTTCCTTATTTTTCACAACATAAATAAATATATTGTTAGCAGAATTTCCATTCATCAAAGCCCAACAAATTGGCGCCAAAATATTATAGGTTGCCTTCGATATTTTTCCGGACGTAATTGCCATCGCAAACAGGGGGATACTTTGCAGAAAAAAGGTGCAAACAATCACCAGTACCAACATCTTTGTAACTTTCATTTGTCTCTCCTTATTCTTTCTCATTACTTCTGTCAGCGCTCCATCCGAGCCATGATGTAAAGCCGCCATTGCCACCGCATAGACAAAAACACTGGCTAAGCCAACGGCAAACTGATACCACGTCCACAACTTATCAACCCAGGGCACAAATGCCCACGCGGCCAAACAGGTTTTCGGGTTTTCCGCTTTTCGTGGCCAATTATAACTGGTGACATAGGCCGTTGCTGTGAACGCTGCGGCCACTGCAAAAGGAAACAGGCTGGCGACTCCGATTCGTTTTGCCGTCAGTTTGGTGTAAGTGACGATGCTGACACAGGCAATCAGTCTGTCAATCGATACAAGCAGTAGCATGGTTGGAACAGAAAATCCTCCAACCAGAAAGCAAAAATTGTGCATTTTCAGTATACATTCCCACTTGCTTAACAAAATGACGGCCTGGCCGCTGTGCATGACATAATTTCGGTAAATACCTGCCGACAGCTGCCCCATGCCCATTATGAAATCCGCAACAGCGAGCCCTGCAGGCAAGCAGTACTCTTTGCGATGCAAAGCCTGAGATTTCAGGATAGCAAGAAGAATCAGTACATTGCCAACGGTTTGTATGCAACCTTCGGTTCCATAGATGGTGAAAAATATGGTAGATCTGATGATTGTCTCTCTGTCGGCAACTGTAGATTGGTTCATCTGCAGATTAGTAAAAATTGCCTAAAAGTACAACCGATTGTTTCATACACTTCGAAATTCATAAGTAGTAGTACATTTTGTTTTTGCTACTAAGTTTAAGGTTAAAAGGCTGCTGTCCTCAGACTATAGGTACTAGGTCTATAATCATAGTCTATCGTCTATAATCTGCAGTTTCTGAAGCAGTATAGCGATTAGTGAGCCCCTTTTATCCCTTCCGTCATTTCATCAATGCCAAAGTAATTGAAGATACTGTTCGGTTACGAATGCCTAATGTAGTGTAATATTTTCACCTGTTAACCAGGTTTCATAACTTCATCCTTCATCATCATGAAAATCCGTCACTAAAATTCCTGCAAACAAAGACATGTCACGCAAAATGTTCAGCTGCTTCTGGTCACGAAATCACTAAGCAAGAAACGAGAACTATCATAAGGATGAAGGAAACATAATTCTGTATTGAGGGAACTTGCAGTACACGAAATCAAGAACAAGCTCACTGTTTGGTAGAAAAACATGAATCGTGTTCAACAAACCTATTGCGATAAGCGATGGGAAAACAGATAAGCAGATGATCAGATTTAGCCGATATGAACGCTCTTCAAACCACCAAACTTGGCAACATTGCCTTCGGCTCGGCTTACTCGTTTACACTTCGTGCGAACTGATACAGATTTTGGTTCTTTGAAACAATAATACAGTGCCTGAGTTTTAGTGACAGTTCAACGATCAAAACAAGAACGCAAAGCTGTATGCACAGCTAGCAGGCTGTACATTTATGGAATGAATATCTATGAAAGGTGCATTAAGGTCAGTTCACAATAGGCAGGCAACTTCGGAGCAACTTCGTTGCAGCAACTTCAGTTGCCACGCGAAAAAGTTGCAGCAACCAGCACGAACAGTAGATTCAACTAGTTGAAGCAACATCCTATCATATGCAGGAATTCTGGCGCGCTTATTTTTAGAATTTGAATCGACTAATCAACGTGTTAGTTGCCGCTAGAAATCGCTCCAAGCGCTATTGCGGCAACATGGTTGCGGTGCGGCAACTATTATCTCAGTTGCCACTACATTCACATAGGGTAACTTTTGTGCAACTTGGCTGAAGCAACCAAGCCGCTTCAACTAAATTGCCCCAGTTGCCTAGTGTGAACTCGCCTTTAATTAATTGCTATGTTGTTTGACTATACCATGGTCCTGCTGGGGTAAAAATACTTCGAATCAAACTACCTATGCGGAACACATTATTAAATACAATAGAAAATGTGAAAATTGTTTTGGTGAAGAAAATCCTTTCCCGTGCACACTAAACCCATTTCGCTGAAAGATGTCCAAAACTTCCGTTGACAAGCTTATCTATTTTGCAAAAGAAACACTTAATAATTAATTTCTTTATATGTTATGTAACAGCTTTGTTTAATGAAATAACCTGATCCAAACTCCAATGCTTGCAAATTAAAGAAATCAAGTTGTAAACTGACTGCGTTTACATTTAGTGTACGTATGTATACGTCACCGTCATTTTTGGAAAACCGGCTTTTCGCGAAAAGCCGCATCATTTCAGGCTTTTCGCGAAAAGACTGAAAAATTACTTGTTTTCGCGAAAAGCCTGAAATAGTACGGCATTTCTCGAAAAGACGTATTATTTCAGGCTTTTCGCGAATAGCCGAGTTTATTTCAGGCATTTTGTGAAGGGTTTCTATAAAGACATGTCTTTCAGTTCTTTGCATTTCTTTAGATTTTCATAAACGCCATACGTTTTGTATATATGATGTTTATCGTATTAAAGTAAGCTGATGAATATCTTTACTGCTGATAACTGGCAAATCTAAAAGCAGCAAATTGTTTTTGATTATAAATATCTGCAATCTTAATTTGAATTTTTGTTCTGCCTGGAGGCAGAACTATTTACACGGAAAGTGGTTATGATTTGCACTGTGGATGAGTGCTCCGCTCAAACTTCGCCTATATCTTCAGCATGCATCTAGTATACCGTTCTGCTAGTTTTTTTCAACCGGCGGGGGCAAGCATACTGATCACGGAGGTATTTAAAAGAGCGTACTATATCTATTATTTGTACTTTTAATTATTTTATTGGTCTGTCGTCGTCTTCTGTAGATTGCAAATGCGTTTTAATTTTGGCCACGCCCCCACCCCAAGCAGAAGATTTCTCTTAAAAGAATATTTTCAGTGCCCCATCCCTTCTGAATTTGAAAGTGGAAAGGAAGTTTAAACATGATCATATATGCAAATTAGGTATGAAAATCGGAAAACAGTTCTTACTTAGCCGCCTTTGTGAATGGTGGCAATTATTAAAAATATCACAGCCAGTAAGAACATTTTACAAAACTGTGCTGTATATAAAATGTCACTGTTAATTCACATGTTGGTAATTAGTGCTACAATTGATCTTATACAACTCTTTTGCACTTTTCCTATGTAAAGACTGTGCATATAAATCAGATATTGCACAGTGCAGCGTGCGTATAACTGAGTTATACGCACGCTGCACGCTGGGAAGCCGGTCCCTAATCTAAATTGCTGTAGCATACAGTTGCCTGCATGCTACAACAGTGTGTGTGTACAGCAGAGCTGCAACTTAGACAGCTCTGCTGCACACCAAAAAGTAGGCCTCCCAGCCATGGCAAGCAACAAGGTTGCTGCCACTTCATGTTGAAATTTGTCTAAACTTAGCTGTCAGCTGCAACAGAAATGAGTAAGGTTTCATCAATTAAGGAGAGGTTGAATCGTTGTATAAGTACTTTACAACACACCTTAGCGTTGTTCACTAATTTCTACTGCGTACGTCGTATGGGAAGCCCTCGTGCGTGGCACTCGTGCGCTTCGCGCACTCGTGCCCCACACTCGGAGCTTCCCACACGGCGTGCGTATAAATCAGTGAATGCACGCTAAGGTGTGCTATAAAGTATACATATGCACTTGGACTGTAATGACAGCTAATTTCGCATGCTGATTTCACAGCTCCAATCCAGCCGCCAGTATATACGCAGTACGCACGTATGAAAGTGTCCGAGCACGAATCCGCAACATTGGAACTTTTGATTCCATGACGGCATGTCACCGACAGAGGCACACTCTCGTCCTTGTGCGTTCATGACTGGTATCAAGGAACCTTTAGTGTTTCTTGTGACCAGAAAATTACGGAAGTTTAGTGGTATATTCATAACTGTAAAAAATTCCATGCTAACTCCAAAATGATATGAATTTGTTCTGCAGTTTTTGACAACACCCGTGAACAGAACTACTAACGGGATACAACAAGCTGGAGAAGTGAATAAGCGAGGGAGAAATAAAGTTTGGTAGAATTGACAAAAGTTACTTTTATTTTCCCTATTATGCCAACTCGAGTTAACTTGAAGTCGTGGTATAGATTTCCACCTTAAGTTTCGCGTGAAGTGAACGTGGAGCAGAAGTTCTGCAGTGTCCGCCTCTTGTTCCAGTTTTCAATCATTGGTAGTTAGTATTGTTCTTGCTCATTCGCAGAACTATACCCCTATTAGGGGTCTCCTTGTTATTTTGTCAAGCTTCTTCATTTTCAAGAACAGTTTCATGACATGACATTTTCATATTAATATAAACCAGATAAATTCTTTTTCCAGTAAAAACTACTAAACCTAAAATCAACAAACTTTCAGTTGTAAATGCTTGCATTTAATTTTGATTTTGTCAAAATTGATTCACCTTTAAACTTTAACTCTGCTATTCATTTATTCGTGAGTAGTTGAATTTGAATTGAAGTTGAACCAATTTTGACAAAATCAAAATTAAATGCAAACGTTTACAACTAAAAGTTTGCTGATTTTAGGTTTGATAGTTTCTACTAGAAAAGAAATTTATCTTAGTTTAGGTATATTTTATGAAAATGTCAAGAAATGCAACGAACTTTTGGAAATTACGACGCTTGACAAAATAAAATTTCAAATTAAGAGTGCAGATATTTACAATCAAAAAATAATTTGCTGTTTTAGATTTACCAGTTTTCACCAGTAAAGAAATTCATCAGTTTACTTGAATACAATAAACATCATACAAAACGGATGGCGTTTATGAAAATGTAAAGAAACGCAAAGAACTGAAAGACTTGTCTTTATATCAACCCGTCACAAAATGCCTGAAATAAACACGGCTTTTCGCGAAAAGCCTGAAATAATACGTCTTTTCGAGAAATGCCGTATTATTTCAGTCTTTTCGCGAAAAACCTGAAATGGTGCGGCTTTTCGTGAAAAGTTGGTGTTCCAAAAATGACGGTGACATATGCATAACTGGCGAACTGAATCGTTGGTTCGGCAAAGCTTCAATTTTTATATTGATATTATATTTATGTACGTATTGATGTTAGAGCTGTGGTATTAAACAGGTGTTATTCATCGGTCTTGTCCCTCCAACTGGCCGATGATGGTTTACCGGAGGCTTGCTATGCACTGACCATGCGAGCTCGGCCGCTTATCACATAGATGTTCACTAACCCTGGACTGCACCAAAAATGTTTAAAAATGTGTATCGAAAATGAAAAAATGTGTTTCTTATGCGTACTGCGACCAGCATCAACACATCAGAAAAACTTTTGAATTAATTGACAGAAATTATCGAGACTAGGCTCGTTGAAAAGAGCAGGCAAAGAAAGTCTCAGAAAAGTTTTCATAACTTATGATGTAAAGAATTTAGTTCTGGCCTGAAATTAATAAGTAAGACCGACCTGCACCCCCTTGTTTGTGTGAATGCGACTACCTACCGATTTCTCACTATAACTTTTGATGTAGCTAACTGTGGTGTTTAAAGAGGGTTTCGCTCGAGACATTTAGAAAGACTCAGAAAACTTTTTCGTACGCAATCCGTTTATTTCTTGATTCGTTTTGATGATTCAAAGAAAGACTGTTTTTGGTTGCTGTAGGCTGGGTCTACAACAACCGATCACTTCAAAAACTATCATAGTAAATTTTGCACACTTTAGCCTAGAGCAGATCCAGAAGGCCTCAGAAAAGTTTTTCTGACTCAATCAGTCCATTCTAAAATTTGCTAGCTAAAATTGAAATTCGACTCCTTTACTAGAATGAGCCTAAATGGCTAAGATTGTCCTATTTTCTTGAGTGTAATAACATACGTATAAATTGTAATTATGTTTGCAATTACGCTTACCTACGGCTCTAAGCTTTACTATGTATAAAATTGTATCCGTAATAATGCGTTCAATAATGATACTTTTCGCAATTTGATTGATTTCTTCGAAAATGACTTCCAAAAGATGTGCAGTTGTAACTCATTTAGTAATGTTAGGTCTTTGGTTTCGTTTATTTAAGGGTAAATTGTAATTATATTTTGATTAATTAATATTGTTCTTATTATCAAACTCGCTCACCAAGAATTTAAGAATTAGCTAATTTTGACCCCTGTTAATTTTCAGCATCATATCAATGGGTTTCAGGCACAGGTCCCCTCCAGTCTGAGTCTTGCTTGAGTTTTGTGTGTACATCACGAAAACGAGGTAAACTCCGCGGGCCAGCAGGCGGATCCACAAAGGATACAAGGCATTAATCATAAAGAAAAATGATGAGAAACGCCTGCCTGCAGTCGCTAAGGCCGAAGCCTTAGTCTGAACAGGAGAGAGCCAATGTGAGCGCTCGTACCCAGAGAGAACTAATCTCTGGAGCTCCTGCATGGTTGTCCAAGAAGAGGACTGCCAGCTCGGCTCTATCTGTGCTGCAACATAGCCAGAGAAGGTCTTATCAAAACGTCTCTGGCTGTGCTATACACAGAAAGAGGACTGCAGTGACCCGCGGATCTCCGTAGAGATACAAACAGCATTTACATCAAGAAAGAGCCGAGATGGCTGTCTTCTTCTTGGACAACCAGGCAGAAGCTCCAGAGACTAGTTCCTCTGGGTAAGAGCGTTCACAGCGCCCATTGGCTTTCTCCTATTCGGACTAAGGCTTCGGCCTTAGTGACTGCAGGCAGGCGTTTTTCATTTTTTCTCTATGTTTGAGTTTTGTGTGTGAAAGGTGTGCGTGTGATGGTATGCATGTGAGGAAAACTCTTCTGTTTCTCCCTAACTGACTAATAATAGATACATGAGTCATAGGAGAGGGGAATCCCTCTGAAGAATAAGTGCACAAGTTCCCCTCTGTTCATGTATTAAGGATTTTAGTTATCGGCCTTTTAATCCTAGAAGCATAGCTAGCTGTAATTTTTATACAAAGTCTTAGTCTCATCTAGGTATTCTCCATAGTTCGTCTTGGGCCCTTGGCCCCCGCCTCGTATTACGATTCTTCTTCTTCGGCTCTTCTTTTGCTTCCTGACTTGCCAGACTTGCGCAGCAGGGAAGCTATAGAATTGGATTTCGGGGCAAAGCCACAAAGCCGAAACAAAAGCGAAATAAAATTTTATGGACGTGGCATTAAGGGTACTTGAGCCCATTCGAAACTCAGCGAAGGACTCCAAAAGTTACGCAATCTGGGTGATGAATTTCCCAGGTGCAATTTCTAAAGAGACTTGGGAGGAGTGCCATAAATGTAGTAATCGGCACCGCTTGCCGAGCAACCAACTTAGAGTATGCTATTAAGTTTAATGAATAACGAATAACAGCCTATTACAAACTATATCAGTTACGATCAGTTCATTCTAAGGTAGAACTCTAACAGTGGTAGATGGAATACCCAGTTACAACAAGGAGGCGGAGTCTTCCTCCCAAGAAACGAACCAACACATAACAGCAAAAGCAAAATCGTCAGATGATTGCAGGAAACTTAAACTTCTGAGGAACAAACTTCAAATTTCAAATCAGCCTGTGGCTTGGGGTGCTGACCGTGCGAACGGGCGCTCTGTTTCTGGGACTTTTGGGAGGAATTATGTGTCACACACTTCCCTGAGATGAGTTGATTGGGAGAGGCGTCATCCCCAAATAGGATACCCTCCTCAAACTTTTCTCCCACTTTGGAACCTAGGTTGGGATTCGGGTACTCCTGGGGGGATGGTTGATTCAAAACGGGTTGGCTTCAGAAGCCAGGTTCAGTTTATTCTCCTCTAGGTTGAGCGGACCCGCTACCCTTTAGGTTTCGACTCAATAGTTTTGTAAGTGCGAGTCCAAAAATAGTTCCAAAAAGGATCTACGGATCTCCTTCTCGATAAAACTGAGAACCACGTTTAAACCAGGCATCTTGCCGCCTTAGCCTTATTGATTTCTTCATTCATTGCTTTTGCTGTATATGTGTGTATTAATATCGGTTGATATTAGCTGGATTTCCTGAAAAGGAAATCCGGGAGTTCTTGTCATAGGTGGGGATTTCTGCTGGAATTCCCCCTTAAAATTTTTGCTATCTTTTTCTCCAAAATTTTGGCTCCTTTAAAACATGTTAGTTTGTGATCTGTATGTTTTGCGATTTGTGTCTTGTAACCGTTTTAAAAAATGGTTGGGCTGTCCAAAATGGCTGGACCGACTGCCCAATCTTTGTGCAAATCTTACCTGAAATTCTTATATCTGTAATCCTTTAGTCAAATTTCAGTACACTTCTACCCCCACGAAATTCAGTTAATATCGCTGAATTCAAATGGGATAAAACCGACGAGGTTTTAACCCATTTGATTCAGTTCTAGATCGAGTCGTCTTCGGGCTCTGATTTCCTCTCCTGCTCCTTCGGCGCTGGTCTCGTGGTTCTTGCCTGCTGCGAAAGCTTGGATATTCAGTTGCTGCCCGGTTTCTTCCTGCTGACCTTCCTGCTGATGTGCGTGTATCCTTGGGTCACCCTGGCCCTTTCCCTGGTTCCTTCTCGCTGCTCTGTTCGGACCTGTCTGTCTCTTTGCCTTGCCAAGTGCGTAAAACTCTCTCCTAAAAATTACGGCGCCTTGCCGGTTTCAGCCGTTCTATCGGTAGATTTCCTGTGCTGTAGATCTTCCTGAGAGCCACCCGATTTGGCTTAGGGTCTCATCATTGTCAGTTAGGACTGCATTTGGGATTTGGAGTTGGGTTGGCTGCTCATCCGAAGTTCCTGTTCGAAGCGAAGCTAAAAGTCTTTTTGTAAAATGCGTTCTCAAATTGTCTCTGAAATTGTCGGTTTTTTGACCATTTGCACTGTTCTTGTTAAAATCGAATCTGATAAAGTTCTCTATCTTTAAATTCACGTGAAGTCGAAGTTTTTATCAAATTTAGCAGGTCTTCCTCTTAGCAGAGGAAAAGATAGTTGTTAGTTTTCTGCGGGTGCGGTTTATTAGCAACTATTAGTGACCTGGGACGGGTGGACTTGTGCACATTTCAGGCACGCATAGGGAGCATATAGGGAACCTCCCCCACTACCCCGGAACAGAGTATCGTTGTGTGACTGTGAATCAGTTCGCAATCTATTACGACTCAATAGACCAAACGTGAGTGTGTGATTGTGTTGCGTTTGCGTGGCAACCAAAAGCTGAGTCCAAAATATTAACCTGACCCAAATATCTTAGGTTTCAGTTCAAACATTCTCCTAGGGTTTTCTGAGTGGGAACTTGTGACTGACGGTATCTCGAGAATTCTAGTTGGCTTAGTCGGTGAGCGAGTTCACTTGTCAGTAGCCAACAATTGTA
>JASAND010017020.1:0-42770 GCA_030248195.1 Trissonchulus latispiculum
ATATCAGTATTTCCAATATTATACATTTTTCTAATCTGGACAACTTAGGTAACATCGTATCATTCGTATCCATTTGTTCTGCTGTATTTTCAAACTTAATTATTGTAAAAGTCGGTGATTTGCTATTGTGAAGGAATTTACAAAAGAAAAGTAAACCACCAAGCGGCGTTTCTTTGTTGGCGTAATAACGATCCGACTAGAGGAAGCTTCACTGCAAAAGGTTAAGTGGCGAAAGGCAGTTAATCAATCAGTTTACAGAAACGCCCCTCTTCCAGAGATGGAAGGAATTAGAATCTTCTCAATACATATCTGAAAGGTGATTGGTGCTGCTGAAAGGTGCTGTTTTTTTCTAAATAAGTAGGAGCCACTGCTTGAGAAACTACCCTAATCTTCCTACGGGAAGATACTAAGTAGGGGTAGGAAGATACTAAGTAGCAAATCACTTTTCAGACCTTTTGGTATCAGGGGTCTTGTTGCCGTTTTCAGAAAAGTTTGACCGAAACATCTCCTTCAACCATTAAGCAGTGAGGGCTGCCTGGTCATCTTTTGTCCAATCGATAGCGTTCTCATATTCTGATTAGAGCCAAGAAGTTGAGGGAAAGAAGAGTTGCTGTTTGGTTCTTAATTAATATAATTATGCACTCTTGCTTTAAGATTATCAAAGGAGGGTGTGGCTGGCCACGTTATCACAGTCAATAAACGCAATTTGAAAACTTATTTACTCCTAAGGATAGCTATTAAGCGCAACCTAAGGGTAAATAAAATTTGAAGGCCAGAAACGGTTGGTCAAGTATTCAATCAAGTGAGCCTGTGAACTTTCCTTGGAAGAAATTTCTCCTATCCTACTTTTGTGCTGAAAAAAATGGCCACGCAATATGATATAATATACTTAAGTAATCGTCAGGTATGTCTTAATCGTTACCATGGGGAGGTGGTTGCCACTTTTGCCCCTATTTACGTCTATCCTTTGGACTGGAGTTTCGCCACAGGAGTGCCGAAGTGAGAATATAAAAGAGTGAGTCCCTGGCCTTCTGAAAAGCCTAAACTATTTGAATCTCCCAAAAATTACTGCCTCCAAGCACGGAATATATCTTGCTGAGTGATCAAAGTTCTGACTAAGACTTTGTTACCTCCGTCTTACCCGATTCTAAAAAGAAGGAGACCCTGTTCACGCCAATAACAGCTGAAAGGTTTTGGTGCCTGTCTCGTGATTTTTTTGGTGGCTAAATATAGGGTGTGCATAAAACACGGCCTTGGCTTCGGCCCCGAAACCGTGTTTTATGTATCGAGCCGGGTACGGGGCAGAAGCTGTATTTTTTATCCACACCTAAAGATAAAAATTCAGAAAAGAAGCAGGAAACATGAAAATGCAGCATAACTGTATTCAAACCACAAAATGAGTGAGTAAAACAGACGTAACGGAGCCTTGATAACTTTAATTAATTATCAGTTGATAAGACGCTTCCGTGCCACATTTTGCCATTTTGGATGTCCTGGATGGATAATGCATGGACTTGAAATTTCCATATTCAACCAATGGATAATAGATAAGCAAGCCAATTATGGGGTAATTGTGTTGTGTTAATTGGTTCTTTGGTTTGTAGCTATATACTTGTAATTATGCAGAATATACACGGTATTTGTAACAGTTTTCTTCACAAAAGTTTATGTATCAATAAAATTGCTGTGTGAGATTAGCCATCTATGTGTGAATTCTCGAGCCATATTTACAGGCAATGTATTTTTCTGAACTTTAAAGTTGTAGATTTAGTTCCGCTTACATCAGTCCTACCCAACTTTAGAGTATTAGGCTTACTTGAAAGAATGTTGATTTTGAGGCAATTTTTAAAATTAAATCATGGTCGGAAAACTGTCTCTTTTTGCCCTGAGGATGCACTGACTAGCCTAGGCAGTTGGCGGCTCAAACTTAATTTCATATCTTAAACTGATCACCCTAAAGTGACACCTAATTCTCCGTCCCTCTTAAAGCTATATTCTATGACGTCATATTTGCCATCGCCAGCTCTAGTGCAAAACATTTTACCAGTCTCAACTGGTTAGTCTAACATTTGAGAGTTCCTCCGATTAAGCAGCACCCGACCCTTAAATTATTATCTTTTGGATTGGGTTTGTTGTATTCTATGGTAGTGAAAATCTACGAAAATATATGATTTAGTGTAATTACTGTCGAATAATCATCGACGATCCAATCCAAAATCAACTGGCTATATCATTTGTAATTGTATGAAGAACACAAAGCAATGGTACAAATCTAAATGTGTCCTTGAAATTTCAATAAATTTCCTTAATACTTTCCTTCTATAATTTTCATGGTTAATTTAAGTCTTCAAACTTCATTCTGTCTTGACACTCCCTGCCGGCATAGGCGGAAAATGAAAAAGTCAGTTCATACCACCGTTCGACAGATTGTCCATGAACATTTCCAAGCGTACCAGTTTCATTACCGCCTGGAGGGCAATCCGCTTGGGAAGGTGACAGGACAAACCGAACCTTACCATCCGGGGCCCGGAGGAGCCTGCTAACCCTGGCCAATTTCCACGTAACCCTTGGAGTATAGTATCCCTCAGAAGGACCACCTCTCCTTCCTTGGGTTCCGTAGGCAATTCTTTGTTACTGCGCTTGAAATGAATTCTTTGGGCTTCTCTCAGTTCCTGAAGATACTGTGTATGCCACAGCACCCTAAACTGGTAAAGCTTCCTTCTGATGTGCTTTTATTGGGCAGTTAAGGGGGGGTCGCTTTTTTTGGGCGATTTTTCGGCCTTCTCCGATTTTGCTCATTTTTACATATTTTGTACTCCCAATGGGTCCACGAAACAAGACAAGTGCGTTTTGCGCAATATTGCTTCTATCGTTCTGTAGAGTCCTTCAAAGGTGACTCCGACATGTGTTAAACATAGGAAAATGAATAAGTTAAGGTAAAAAAAGTTTGTGTCCAAAAATTTTTTCGCTGTGTGAGAGACTCAGCTCTGAAACTTTTTCACACTTGTTAAGGACATAATGTAGAGTGCAGCGAGTGACTTTGGTGCAATTCTGTTGAGAATTGGAATTTTGGCAAATAGCCAAACTCGAAATTTTCACAAATTCTGGCTTTAAAACTTTACCAAAATTTTAATTCTCAGCAGAATTGCACCATTGTCACTCGCTGCACTCTACATTATGTCCTTAACAGGGGTAAAAAAATTTCAGAGCTGAGTCTCTTATACAGCGAAAAAATTTTTGGACACAAACTTTTTTACCTTAACTTTTTCATGTTCCTATGTTTAACACATGTCGGAGTCACCTTTGAAGGACTCTACAGAACGATAGAAGCAATATTGCGCAAAACGCACTTGTCTTGTTTCGCGGACCCATTGGGAGTACAAAATATGTAAAAATGAGCAAAATCGGAGAAGGCCGAAAAATCACCCAAAAAAGCGACCCCCCTTAAGTCGACTTTTTCTAGAGTGAAATCAGGATCCAACGGGTCCTCATCGCTAGGAGGCATGGCAGCTGGCTCATTGGAGCTACAAAGCCAGTGGGAGTCAAAACGCCTCCATTGTTGACCGCAGCACTGACCGATAGAAGGGGTCGGAAATTCAATACCCCTTCAACTTGGGTAATAAGCGTCACCAGGTCGTTCCCGTTGATACTTGCCCGCCACAGTGTCTTTTTGACGGCTCTCTTTACTAAACCAATCAATCGCTCGTAGAAGCCGCCAACCCACGGAGACTTCTGCGGAATTGAATTTCTTTTTCGGCGAAAAACTTGGTTAGCCTGTCCAAAGCTTCCGGATCAGGTTTGTCACCGCAAATTGCATGCAGCATGTGTGAGGCCTTTTAGAACTGTGGGGCATTGTCTGTTGATATCATCGAAGGAATGCCTGTTCTAGAGATAAACGTGATGATCGAGTTCAAGGCTGAATCTGCAGTGCAGTCCGTGACCACCTCCAGATGCACCGCACGTGTGACCAAACACGTGAAAAGTGCAACCCATCGTTCTTCATATGGAGCTTTCTTTGCAGCATCCTTGATCATCAATGAACCTAACTAGTCTATCCCAGTATACTTGAAAGCTGGTGCCATAGTGATTTTTCTATCGGTAGTTGTGCTATACGTGGTGGGCGGAACGTACCACTTTCCGTTCGCCGGCAAACAACGCATCCCTTGATAGTCCTGCGAACCGTATTCAATCCATGAGGAATCCAAAACTTCTTTCGCACTTCCACCAAGGGTAACCGCCTGCTGAAATGGAGAACTTTTCGATGAGCATCTTCGATTACCAATCGAGTAAAATGTGATTCCTTCGGGATCAATAGTGTAAATTTAGCATCAGGAGAGATTTGAGCATTATCCAATCTTCTTCCACATCGAAGCATGCCGTTCACTAGTCGCAGATCCAACTGTCTAGCCAACGTCGTCAAGCGACCGTTCTTAAAGGAAGCAAGTTTTTCACAAACACAGTTAGCTTAAATGTTGCGGATCCATAGATGGTTGGCCGACTTCAATTCTTGGGCAGTTATGTGCGTAGTGGAAGCTCTTGGTTGTTTTTTCATACCATGCCAGAATCTACTGCAGTAGGCTGTTACTCGTAACAACTTCTCATGGGACGAAAATCTTACCAAACGTATTCCAAAAGGACAAGCTTTCTGATCTAATTCTGCTGTCGAAACCAGCATTGATCAAGTACCCACTGACCCCACAGAATCTTCAGCATTGCTAGCTGCTTGGTCGAATTTATAATTCTATTTTGGCCAATCTTTCGGCATAAGCTTCATCCACGGAGGACCGGAAAACCAATCGGACTTGTGGCAAACATCGAAACTCACTCCTCGAGAAGCTGGATCAGCCTGGTTCTTTTTCGTTGGCACAAAAGAAAAGTCGATGTCCTCATTCTTTACAATTTCTTCCATACGACGTCTCACGAATTGTGACTGCTGCTTCCTGTTTAAATCCAGTACAGGACACTTTCTGAATCCGTCCAGAGAAACATCTTCCCAATTGGAATTTTTAGTTGTGATGACACGAATCTCATCACTCGAACTCCGATTAAAACTCCGGTTAATTCCAGTCTTGGAATGGTGATCGACGGCTTGATGGGAGCAACACGGGACTTTGCAAACAGAAGGCTGCTTGTACCATTCTGTACAATGTATACCACTGCCGCATATGCAGACTTGCTAGCGTCAGTGAAACAAAGCAGGTTTGAAGGTCTCTTTGTATCAATACCAATGTGGCGAGGACGCTTGATTTCCGAAATCCTCTGCACGCTTTGCTCTATCTTTGTCCATTATTCTTGCAGAGTTTCTGGTAGATCATCATCCCAGTCGCATCCCAGAATCCATGCATCTTGTATCTTGATCCGTCCGGGCAGTGTTAGGGAACTAAACAACCCTAACGGATCAAACACTTTCGCAATAAAGTGAAGCATCGATCTTTTTGTGATCTTTTTGTAGGATTATTATCTGTTGCCGTAAACTTCACTTGAGGAGTGTCTTGCTTCAGAAACCTTTGTAGTCCCAATACTTTGGTTTTTTCTCCTTTGACCAAGTCGTTTCCCGGTATTGACTGGTTGAAATCATTGGACAGCCATTCACGAAGATTCATCGATGCCTTAGCAAACAAGTCCTTCCCTTCTCGATACCAGTTGAGGGCATCATCAGTCGTTTCCGCTCCGAGGAAAATGTTGTCCACGTGCACATTTCCACGGATTTGGTTCGCGAATTTGCTGGGGTGGAGATCTCTAGACGATGATAGATCGTTGCCCCTAACAGATATGGAAAAGATACAATTCCAAAGGGCGTTCTGGTGAATCTGAATATCTTAATGTTATCATCAGCGCTAATAGCTTCGTTGAATCCTTCAGCCAGGGAATCCGAGTACAGTCCCTGTCTTCTTCCTGAAGCCCTACCTGATGAAACGCCTTCTCAATATCCGAAATAATTGCTATCTTTGGCAACCGAAAACGTAGCAGTAGACCTGCAGGATCCTCTAAGTAGTTGATTCCTTTATCGAGCAAATCGTTTAGGCAGAGTCCGTCTTGGCACTTGCATCGTATACTATCCGGACTTTTGTTGTTGCTCGATCCTTTTTGATATGCGGAAAATGTGATATATAGTGAATCACATATCCTCTCCTGGTGTCTTGATGAACAGGTTCGATGATTCCTTTTGCCAATTGATCCTGGATTCTTTCGTTGTAGCCATCAAAGCTTCCAAGATTATCTTCCGTTGCGCATATACTTCGAAGAGTTCGGTGAAGTCTACGACGAGCCTCCGGAAAATTCGAAGACAGCTTTCCCTGTGGTGATGTTCCATGTTTCCACGGCCACTTGACATAGTAGCGACCATCCACATGGACAGTCGTGTCCTTGTAATAACGAACCAAGTTGTGGCCTTCATGTGAATCCTTGTCATCCGAGATGCCGATTGATTCCAAGTTCCAAAGGTCTGACACGTCCTTTTTATGTTGCAAAGAAAAGTCGTCGCCGTTAAAGACCGCCGCCGAAGTGTATTGTCAGCCAAAAGTGGACCCAAAGGAGTGAAAATCGTTGCAAGATTTCCTTCTAAGTGAATTGACTTTGTGACCTTCATTCTCATCACAGCATTTCGGTAGTCCACACCAAGAAGACCTCAATCTTGGACTCTTTGGTTGCCTTCGGTGGAATATTTAGCCGGTTTGTATTGACGCACTTTTGACCAAGTATTGCTGGTTAGCTTCACCGGATAAAGAGGAAGCCATTCCTGGAAGTGGAGCCATTGCTGGATTCGAATAGGAGCTGATTTTAAGACGGAAACCATTTTTTCCATGGATCACCATTTGAACCACTTGAGCCTTGACCTTTTCTGTTTCCGATGTGTTGAAACGAGCCGTCTTCAATATCACATCCTTTATTGGTTCCAGCCCCAATTGATCTGCTGAATTCTTGTCGATGCAGGTATGTCGTGCACCACCGTCGAAGTATATGTGTTGAGTCCGGACGTGACCCGTTTCTGGATCCTCCACATTGGCTCAACGCGTTGCCATAATGATACCATCCGTTTCATTAGCACCGGCCAGGAACGTCTGAGTGTGTACTAGATCCGAAGCAGGTTCTTCCTGTTCTGGATTGGATACCTGTTGAACCGCAACCGGTGCTTTCTTCTTGTTTCCACAGACACTGGATTGGTGTCCTTGCTGCTTGCAATGAAAGCACGGTTTTCCTTTTTTGCATTCTTTTGCCATATGGTGTTTACTCAAACATTTGAAACAGCGTCCTTCTTTCCGGAAAATATATTTTCTCTGGTCCAACTCGGAAATCTTCTCCCAATCATCACTGTAGTGACCCGAATGACCGCAAAAAACACAAGCCAACTTGGCTTTAACTTGAGACTGCAAAAACGTTGAAGCTGTCGAACAACTTTGGAATTCAGAATCTTTCTTTGCTTCCCTTACTGAGGTGTCTTTTTTGGTATTGGTGTACAACAACTTTATATTTGTGAGCAAGTTTAGAATATCAGACATTTTCCAGGCTTCTTCTAATTTTCCCTTCACAACCCTCAGACGTTTCAGCTCACTTTGTACTCCAGTCGGTAGTTTCGGTAGAAGTGTGTAGACCTGATAATCAGGTGCCGTTTCATGGACACCTAATTTGCATAAGGAAACTGTCGTGGCTCTCACCTCATCAATGAAGCTTTTGAGTTGTGTGTAGCTTTCCTTGAAACATGGTAGACTTTGCATAGCCTTTATTTTTGCCTCGACGAGGTCTTGTGTTTGTCCGTATTCCCTTTTTAGAATAGCCACTGATTTCTGATAACTTGATGCTTGAACTCCTAACCCTATGATTTTATTGTATGCAGCCCCTTTCAAAACTTGATGCAAATAATCTAGTTTTTGCAAATAATCTAGTTTGACCGTCCACAGGGCTTGTGATCTTGCTAAGACTATGGAGCTCACTGAACGAAGTTCGTCCGAAATTCATCAAGGAAAGTCTGCTCATGTGAATAAGGTGGATGACCGCCCATCCAACAAGCAAGCCTCCAGTGCTAACTACAAAAAAGCTCAATCCAGCTGCTACAGATGTAATGGGTCCGGACACTGGACTACCAACTGCAGATTTAAAGATTATTCCCGCTGAACCTGTGGTAAGCGTGGTCACATTTCCGCGGCATGTCAATCAGGGCAGAAACCAAATGATTCCACATACAAAGTTCCTGCTCAAACAAGGAAGCCCCACAAAAACTACTGCATCGACCAGTCAGAAGATGAACTGTCAGATGAGGCCAATCCAATCTATCATGTCTATACTTTACAAAGTAAAGCTCAACCCTTCACAGTAAGTTGTCATATAAATGATGTTCCTATCAAGATGCAAGTTGACACGGGAGCAGGTGTATCGATACTACCGCAATGGTTGGTTCAATCAAAGTTACCATTCCTGAACCTAAAAGAGTCAACCATACGTCTCAAGGGATACAACGATACTACAATTCCTGTAGTGGGAGAAGCAAAAGTGAATGTAGAGTACAACAAAGAATTGTTCCAGGATCTTCCAGTTATTGTGACGTCCGCTAAAAGAGGCCCTCCACTATTAGGCAAAGATTGGCTGAAGAAAATCAAGCTAAACTGGTCTGAAATATTTTCTGTCCCATCAAACAAAGCTAAAGATTTATTGCAAGTGAAGATTAAAGCTTTGTGTGACCGTTTCCAGAATTTATTTTCATCCTCACTGGGAGAAGTGAAAGGAGCGCCAGTCCAAAGTCGAGTCCACCCTGAAGCCACCCCGAAGTTTTTTCGTCACAGGCCGGTTCCTTTTTCTATGAAAGAAGGAATTGAAAAATCAATCAACAGAGACGTCGCCGACGGCATATTAGAACCAATAAAGGTGTCAACCTGGGCATCTCCAATTGTCCCAGTGCTAAAGCCAACTGGGGAAGTAAGGGTTTGTGCAGATTTCAAAGTCACAATCAACAAAGTTTTGCAAATAGATCAGCATCCTATCCCAAATCCAGAAGTGCTGTTTCAGGTTCTTTTGCAAGGTAAAATGTTCACCAAGCTAGATCTTGCAAGAGCTTACAACCAACTTAAGATTGACGAAGAAAGTCAAAATGTTTGTGACATCAATACGCACCTTGGACTCTTCAAGTATAAACGTCTACCATTTGGAGTTTCATCAGCTCCTGCAGTTTTCAACAAGAAAATGCATGAAGTCCTGAGTGGCTGCCCAGGTGTTGTATTTTTTGATGATGTCGTTGTGACAGGAAGTTCAGATGACGATCATATCGCCAATCTAAAAGAAGTCTTCAGCAGGCTTGAAGAAAACGGATTCAAGTTGGGATTAAACAAATGTGTATTTGGTGCTGATAAGATCCCCTACCTTGGTTTGTCAATAGATCAAAATGGAATCCAGCCATTGAACAAGAAAATACAAGCAATTGATATGATTCCTCCACCTAGCTCGGTTCACGAGCTAAAAGTGTTCTTGGGGAAAATAAATTTTTACGCTCCCATGATAGCTAACTTGGCAGTGCTGGCTGGACCATTATACAGGTTGCTAAAGAAAGGGATCAAGTGGAATTGGTCAGCTGAATGTCAAAGAAGTTTCGATGAGCTAAAGGCAAAGTTGAATAAGAAGCCGATTCTTGAATAAGAAGCCGATTCGAGTACCATATGATCCGAAAAAGAAGTTAGTACTAGCCTGTGATGCATCGCCTTTTGGTATCAGTGCCGTTCTTTCTCATCGTCTAGAAGATGGTTCTGAACATCTCATATCCGCAGCTTCTAAAGCCTTGAGCATACAGGAACAGAAATACGCCCAAATTGACAAAGAAGCGTATGCCATTATATTTGGGATAAAGAAGTTTTACCCATATTTGTTCGGAAGAAGCTTTATCCTAGTCACGGACCACCAACCCTTAGTGAAAATTTTTGGTCCATACAACGGCATTCCAGCTTATGCGGCGAATCGTTTACAAAGATGCGCCATCATATTATCTGGTTTCCACTACACAATAGAATATCGCAAGTCAAAGGATAACGGGAACGCAGACTGCCTTTCCCGGTTTCCACTGGCCGATAAAAACACCAAAGATTTCGATAAAACAGAAATGGAGATTAATACAATTCACAATGACCACATTTCGCAGATACCCGTCACGGCTGAAACTGTTGCAGAAGCCACTACAACGGATTTCATTCTGAGCAAAGTGCTACAATATGCCCGCGCAGGTTGGCCTCAGCGTCTCCCATCTAGAGAAAAACACCTGCTTCCATATTTCACTAGAAAAGAAGAAATATCGATATGGAATGATTGCCTCTACTGGCGAGACAGAGTTATAATACCTTGTGCCCTCCGACAACTCCTGCTATCAGAACTTCACGTTGGTCATCCAGGAATTACTCGAAGCCTTGCTTTGGCTCGCCGTTTCCTCTGGTGGGCCGGAATTTCGACTGATATCAAGTCTCACGTCAGCATGTGTCAAGACTGCAACGAAAATAAAGACAGTCCCAAATCCACTGCAAAAGACACTGTTTGGCCACGAACCTCTCATCCTTGGGAGCGAGTTCACGTTTGGTTGACGCCTTCTCTGGATGGCCAGAGATTTATCCAGTTGCCAATATTACTACCGAGAACACAGTCAAGATTCTGCGTGAAGTGTTCTGCCGTTTTGGAATTCCCAAAGTCCTCGTGTCTGATAACGGTCCTGCGTTTGCGTTAGGTCAATTTGCAATGTTCTGTCAAAGAAATGGAATAGTCCACATGTTAACTCTCCCATATCACCCTAACTCCAACGGCTTGGCTGAGCGAATGGTGCGAAATTTTAAGAGTTTTATGAAAAGGGCCATAGATGACTCCCAAGCTTTATACAAGTTTCTGCTGTCATACAGAACTACTCCGTTGCCCCAGTCCAACCTTAGCCCAACGGATCTGATGCTAAAGTTTCCAGTGCGAACTCGTCTATCTCTTCTGAAACCAAGTGAAAGATCGAAAACAAAGTATGACGACACCAAATTCCAGGTCGGTGATAAAGTCTGGACCAGGAACTACGGAGGTGGAAAGCAATCGGTGGAGGGGGTGATTGCGGACAGACAAGGTGGTTTACTATATCAAGTTCGGGTCAACACCGGCATCTGGGTTCGTCACGTTGACCAACTGAGGGATGGATTAATGGAGCGGAGCCTAACGGGTACTCTGGGAACGCTGACTATTGGACGCTCGATCTCGGAGATCACCGAGATCACCCCATAAACCAGGGGGTAAATCATCCGGGAATGGTGGTCCCCCCGGTTCAGGCCCTCCCTGCTAACCGTCCAAGGCGGCAGGTACGATGTCCTGAGCAGTTTGATCCTGCATCTGGACAGTTCTATAGGCCTGAACGACCGAACTAACACCAGTAGAAAAATAAACTTTAAAAAGAAGGAGAAAATTGTAGTAGTTTTATAAAAAACTCTAACTTCTGTCTTTGAGATACAATCCTGTGTTGTATATGTTTTGCCAGGATATAGCGCTTTTATAACATGAAGTTATCAATTTTTTCAGTGCGAAAGTTTTAAAACTTTATTCCACATAGCTTGTCTATGTACTCCGCCCCCATTTTGAAGACCTTGTTAAGTTAAGACCACTTTTTGACACTGTCAGGGGATTTGCCTAAATTGTTTTGGACCCGCTTAATTTCAAATAGTATACTGCTTAAAAAGCATTTCAAGAACTCCTCAAATAGACATTCTTCTGCACTGTGGTTAAAATTAATTTCAGCGCTAGGCTCGCATCTGTTTTGAAAAATTTAAATCAACCCCGGTCCTAAGTAAGCACGAAAATGTCAGGTAATTTATTATACATAATGGTAGTTTGAAAGCTCCCAACTTTAGCCGCCAACAACCTCCAAAGGTGGTTCTTATCTTCGGTTTTTACTGGGTAAAAGTTCATAATTTTTTGTTTTACATATTTTACTCATTCTGATGGAATCCGGTATCTTCGAAACCTCTTGGGGATAAAAAACGCCTAGAAATGGGACGACAAAGCACTAATGTCAATCTTGCTGTCTAGTTGACGCATCATTTCGTGGTTGTTACATTTGCCCTTTAACATTTACTTGCTCATTATGATTATAGCACACACTGACATTATATATACACTTATTGAAGAAATAGTGCTGAATGCAATTGCAATGCTGATAATTTCACTAGCTTGAAATTAATAACAATTTTTGACTTAAAATTTAATGAATAAAGTTGCAAAATTTTTATCTTTCTTTTGTAATCACTTAATTCTTACTCAGAAAATTTATTTTTTCAACTACTACAGCCACCAACCAACAGTTGCGGTGCGTTAATTCTTTTGACGATTAATTAATCCAGCAGCAAACCCTTTTACTGTTTGTTCCTTCTTATATTTCTACTTTCTATTCATTTCCAAGTACACATTTTCAGCTATAATTTTTACAGTAATTGCAACTGTTTTCATTTCAAATTCAAATTATGAGCTGTTTCGATTATATACTCGATGCTTGATAATTCCTAAGATAAAGAGGTCGCCAACGGTAGGCACTTTTGAGGGCTACTTGTTTCTGATTCTCTCGTTCAAAAACAGAGAATCGAATCGAATAGCAACTTAAGCCAAGCTAAGCCTACTCTGAGTTTGAAGACTGCTACAAAATTGTGTAAAAAGAGCAATATTAATTCTTAGAGACTTTGAATGTTAGTAAATGTTACGAACTCTTTATTCCAACTTTCCAAACATCATGTTTTTTGGCCACATCTGGCAGCTGATTATTGAGACCTAGTTTAGAGGTTAACATCCTGCCTTTGACAGAGACCACAAAAGTGAAAGTTAAGTTCATTTTTGCGACTGTTTGACTGAGTAGCCCCATCAGTGTTCGGCTAATCTCTGAGCATTCACTCAGCTGGACAGAAAAACCTATTTAACTACGCAAGGCGGCAGGAATCCTGAAAGGCTGAGACTTCAGGGGGAGGTGCCAACTTTTAGTTCAGCTTCAAATTATTCACTGGCTAAGCCTATTTCGGCATATCATAGCAGCTAAATGCACAGCTAACTGGGAGGGAGACGGACTATATGTAGTTCAAGTTTGGACATGTTCTTAATGTTCCCTTTTGGCTTTCATGCATTTTTCCCCTTCAAAATCAAGCCGACCCACGGAATTGCTTCCCAACTAAAGTATAGAATCTTATGGGTTGGCACTCAACTTGGACTTAGAGTACCTCATGCTGTTTTTAATGTTTATTTTGTGGAAATAACGTTAAACAGACTTAGAAAGCTGAGAACCAAGGTCCCCCCTTCCAGTAACTATGTACGGTTTTCCTCGCTCCTGAGAGAGTTATAAAAGGGCCCCACTGTAAGATAATCTTGTGTTACATGAAACTCTAAACACCCCCTGTGTCAACTATATATGTACAAATAAAGTTTTTTGGTCAACTTTCGCATGAATATTTTAACACCACTTTTTGCCAGACTCAGCCGTTGTTGGGGGCTCTCTCACTCTGTTGGAGTTTTACTTACATACAAACTTGTTCTCACAGACCTTTACTGGAAGAGAGGACCTTTCGAGTAGTTCAACTTATTTCTCTTTCGCTTATCCTTTACTACTCACTCAGCCAGCACAGCTATGGTTGCACAAAGTTGAGAGGAGAAACAAAAGAAAGAGTTGCACAATTGAGAAGGAGTCCACCTGGTTTCTCTCAAATTTAGACTAAAAATTTCGGATCTTTTGCGCTTCCCCGCCCAGCCCTAACTTTTGACTTTTTTGACCAATAACTTTGAAATTTGGTGTGGGTGCATACTGGAGGCTGCTGAATTCAAAAATTCAAAATTTTAAAATTTTAAAAATTTTTAGAAAATTTTAAATTTTTGTTTGTTTGGGACCAAGGGGAACCAAAAAATTTTTTAAAAATATTTTGGTGAAAACTTACATACAAGGGTTTTCTGAGGCGCTGAGCACGTGTCTGAAATCCGTTTTTCGATTAAGCTTTTCGTTAGCTCAGTATAAGCTAAAGTTGTAAGCTTAACATGTAAGCTTATAGTGAGCTAACGAAAAGCTGGATCGAAAAACGGATTTCAGATTCGTGCTCAGGGCTTGTAGGAATATGATGGGGCCCCCACAATTGGAAGTGAAAATTAATCCTTTAATTGATCTCCTGCTGAGACGTTGGTCTGTATTAAAGAAAAGTGGAAAGGTCAAATGTAAAGGTCAATAGTTTGGGGGCCCCATCAGATTCTCTAACTGCAAAGTTAATGCAAAAGTACAAAGTTATATTGAATTTGGAAGTCTCCAGTTTTGGAATTCAAGCAGTTTTCAAATATTTGAAATGTAATTATGCAATTAAACTGATTGAAAACGTAAATATATTGAATAAATGAAACTAATTCATTAATTAATTAAGTAAGTAAGTTTTAAGTTGCCTGGATTAAAATAGAGTTTTACGGTAACTGTACATAAAAATGTTCAGAAAATTGGTTTTTTAAACTTAAGACTAAATTACGTAGGGTTGTGCCAGGGCCATGAAGCGGGCTTCGGGCTCGGGCCGGGCTCGGGCTCGGGCCGGCCCGATACCGGCCCGGCCCGAGTTTTTAATGAGACGGCCCGGCCCGAGCCCGGCCCGAGTTCTCTGTTGAGCCCGGCCCGACTCGGGCCGCTCGGGCCGTTCGGGCCACTCGGGCCGCTCGGGCCACTCGGGCCGCTCGGGCCTATCGGGCTTTCCGGGCTATTTGAGTAGTTTGTCATTACTGAAAAATATTGATTTTTTCGTTGTGACTTGTGGCGTGGCTTCCTTTGTTCACACACTGTTGTCTTCTTCGGTGCATATACACGCAATACCCATACATATATACATACGTATCTGAATTGATACATTTGATGCGAACTATATATACACAAGTTTAGAACATATTTCTACTATCCAAATTAGCAAGCAGATTGCGAAATGCTAAACTTCATACAGGATTTCTCTACCTGCATTCTGCAAAAAGTTGTGGATTAGTTAGCGGTAAATTGTAGACAAACCCTGGTCTGGTAAAAGGAAGCTAACGCTTACCAGTAAAGCTTTGCCAAATTCCCACTTTTTAGTCAGTGGTCAATTATGTGTTTAAATTTGCTACATATAAGCTGTGTGATGGTTTATTTTTATTCTTTTTTTGGATGATTCAATACTTAACCGAAAATCTTACTTACAATTTACAAGATACATAAACTTTATAGCTCCAGTATGTGGTCACAAATTAATGCTCAGAGCATTATCTGAAAATTATGAAATGAAAAGCTTCTAACAATATCTAATGTTGCACTGAAGTTACAGCTAATCGAACCATGACATTTCATTTTGTGTTTACCGATGCGTAATAATAGGTAATAAAACTGCTCGGCAAACTGGATGTGATTTGAGCCATTTTTGGGCCTCTCCGCACCTGTCGGGCTATATTTGGGCCACTCGGGCCGTTCGGGCTCTTCGGGCCGCTCGGGCTCCTCGGGCCGCTCGGGCCGTGAATCGGGCTTCGGGCTCGGGCCGTGAAGCGGCCCGAGGAGGTTGGTTGGCCCGAGCCCGAGCCCGGCCCGAGAATTTTCTTAACGGCACAACCCTAAAATTACGTAATTCCTAAAAACAGTAATGTCCTTAAAGCTAAAATTAAACTGTGTAACTTTGTGCAATATTGTTTGATATATAAGAGTTACATATTGAATGAGATTCGCACTATAGATAGGCTTTAACTTTTAATTGTGAAATTTATTATAATATAGTAAAACCTTATAACACTGCTCTAACTTTTAAACTACTGTTTTAGAAAGTTTCAATATTTTGTACTAATTTTGCAGTTAGAGAATCTGATGGGGCCCCCAAACTACTAATCTTTACATTTGACCTTTCCACTTTTCTTTAATACAGACCAACGTCTCAGCAGGAGAGCAATTAAAGGATTAATTTTCTCTTCCAATTTTGGGGGCCCCACCAGATTCCTACAAGCCGGTCCCCTTTTACTAATCAAAAATTAAAAATTTTTAAAAATTTTTTAAAATTTTAAAATTTTTGAATTTTTGAATTCAGCAGCCTTCAGTATGCACCCACACCAAATTTACTGGTCAAAAAAATCAAAAGTTAGGGCTGGGGTGGGAAAGCGCAAAAGATCCAAATTTTCCAGGTATAAATTACAAAGTTTTGTTTGAAGCCTGAAACGCTGGATCCGTGTGCCCTTGTTCACGTTACTCTGTTCATGACGCAACCTCTTGAAACATTAAAGACCTTTCAACCCTCCGCAACCCCTGGTTCCCGCAACGTCGTAACCAGAGGACACAGCTGGATTGTTTCATTTTAAGATTTTGCCTGGAAAATGGTTACCCCAAGAACGGGCTGTTGGGATAATGATTTAGTAATCAAAACTGGTCCACAAAAATTTGTTTATTAACATACTTCTAAGACGTTTATAAAATATTGTAAAAGCTTTGTGATTGGTTTTTGCTTTTTAGATAAACCCGGAAACCAATTCATAATTAATAATTCCATTTATACAGTTCGTTTTAATGCAGCAGCGCTGAAGCAACTTCAATAACACGCAGCAGTTCGACACAAAATACCGTGATTTTTAAAATAAAAGCGCTATTTTCGCAATAAATCTGAGCCAATCAGCATGCAGCATCAGGACTTATCAAAACCACGTGACATTTAAAATAGCCAATAAGAGTTGAGACAGCCAATCAGAATACAGCTTGATTTTTGATTTTGAAAGTTGCAAAATATCAAAAATCAAAACTGCGCAGTGTGTTTATCTGTTTTGTTACTGGACTAAAAATCAAAAATCAACAAATTTAGATTGAGTTTCGATTTTGGGCGAACTCAAATATCAAATGGCCACTTGATACACGGACACTATACGTCGAATGGGGAGGAGAGCACTACAGTTTTTAGTTAAGTAGAAATTTGAATCTTGGAGGGAAATTTCACCAAGCCGCCCAGCACAAAGCTGTGCATTAAATCAACAAAAAATAATTTATTAACCAGCTGCTGAAGGAATAATAAAAACCTAAAATATCATGGCAAATGCTGGGACGTTCTTTCCGGCGGGTTATTTATCACTTCGACGCATTCATACGAATAAGTATTTTTGGTATTTTTTAATGCGGGTGTAGGCAGAGCTTTGCAAGTTGCTTACATAAAGGTTCTTAGTATAGATTAGCAAGTTTATAGCATAGATTAGCAGGTTTGATCAGATCACAGTTTTATCGTTTTAAGATTTCTTTCTTTGCTGTCATTCTTTTCTCAGTATTGCTTTCTTATATTTTATAAACCCAATTAATTAGTTCATTTCATCTTACAGAGAAATTACAGCACCAATAATATAAAAATTTTGTAATCTGATATGCCTTTTAATGTTGTGTTCTGTGATGTAATGTCTGTGGTATTTCTGAATGGAGGAAGGGTTCTGTATCCGACCCGACCTAATCTGATTCTGTAAATTTTACAGAATGTTAATAGTGCATATAGACGTCTGATAGTTATTGCTTTTATATGTCACTAATCATATACCATTGAAACATTATATATCCATCAGTGATAAATCAGTGTCAGTAACCAATATTACCTTGATATCACCAAGAGTTAATAATAATAGCATCCTATCATCTACTCTTGATATCACTGATTATCATTATCGACCTTATCCAGGTATTGCAATCTTGAGCCTACTAGCATTCAAGAAGCAGAAATTTGGTATGGTAATATACATTCGCTCATGCGTCTGGCTATGTTAAGAATGGCAAAAATTTTACAAACGTGTATGTTTGGGCGCACAAGAAATCCAAATCCTGAGCAGATATGTTTGACAAAAAATCCACAAATTTAGAATCTGCTTTCGGCTTACAGGTATCGTTTCTTACCTGAGAGTGAGATTAAAACGTTAGCTTTCTGAGCTAACGGAAATCAGAAACACTGATGTCAGATTCGTGTTCTATGACCTAAAATTATTTCAATAAAGTTCAGCTAACTGGGCGAGATAGAATTTTTTCTGCTGCATTCTTTTGCTTTTTTGCTCATCCATTTTCGTTGTTTTCGATAATTGAAAATGGCCTTAGACTTAATTAAATGTATATACTTACTACTTTAGATCACAACCTATTCTTCGTTGGGCTTGGCGTTGGGGGAATAATGTTGAAATACTTTCCTTTGCCGTTACCGATTGAGGCATAGTAGGACGGTGTCTTTTCTTTTCAAACTTCCATCTCAACGTTTTGTTAAGCAAAAATTTTACTCAAGAGAAAAGTCAGAATTTTTGGATCATAGCAAAAGCTAACAAAATTATGCATAATTTAGCCCAACCACTATCTGAAATTAAATGGTGTTTCTTACGTTAAGCATTTTTCTTATCAGGTTCTTTTCAACGAACAGGTCTACCGTAAGACATTCCATCTTTAGTAAGGAACAGGTCTACCGTAAGACATTCCATCTTTAGTAAATTGGGCGGGGCTTAGAAATTAAGGTGACACTTGGACCGTTGGGTCAAACTAGTTAAACCAATACAAGATAGAGCATATTTTAAAAATAACAGCGAGATAAACCTCGTGTAGCGCAATGGTTTCCTACTGCGCTACCAGTGGAGGATCATGTCAAGTCTAGAGCTTGGAAAAAATAAGCTCTAGCACCCCATTTCGAAAATCACCCCTGGGCAATTGACCGTGATTGTCAAGGGGTGGCCGCCTGTCTGGTGGAGCTACCACAGCACCTCCGTTACGGTGGACGTAGGGCGAACTGATAGCCTTGTAGAACACCTCGGGTAATTGCTATGGCAATATTCAGTGCCAGCATCCCCCTTCCCTAAACAATGCATACGTTCTGAGCTGGCATTACCTCTTAAAACTACCTTTTCTGAAAAAGTTCGGATAGTCCGTTTGAGAAGTCACTAAGGAACACTAAAGACACCGAAGAAGACCTGCAACGGGCATTTTTTTGATGACAATAAGCAGAAGTTGATCTATGGTTTGACCATCTGGTCTACAAAGTAAGCGGAATCTACGGCAATCCCTTGTTAGACCCTATCCCAAGCGGCGACCTCCTACTGCAATGTGATTGGCTGTTGGGAATCCTCGCTCAAAAGAGGAGAGAGAGATACCTATGTTCTGTCGACCAGTCCTTCAAACGGGGGATATTCGCGAATTCTGGTCGAAGCACTGCAATGAATAGCTACACTCCGATGGCACTTCTTTTTTCATTATAATACATTTTCTGTCCGTGATCTTCGCGTCTTCGCTTATTGTCCGCTTTTGATATGGACTGCGGAGAGCAGCATGTGCAGGCCTCATGTACTATGTAATGCCTTAACAGTGTATGTGCCCACAGTAAAAAATAATTATAAAAACATTACGAAATCATGAGAACAAGTGTATCCATTCGGGAACGACTTCACAATGAATGGTTTTTTGTGGATCGGTTGGTTGTTATTGTTGATCCACATTGCGTTAAGATTTTGGCAGGAGACTCAGAGAATGAGACTCAGATTTCAAAAATTCAAAAAATCAAGTTTTTTAAAAATACAAGATTTTAAAATACTGTTATTTTTAAATTGTTTAGGCGGAATCAATAATGCTGAGCGGAGCGGCTCTAACTGCAAAGAAGTTGAGTCCAAAATAGTATTTCTATTGTATATACATAGACGGCGTGTTCCTTTGATCTTATCAGTAAGACCCGCTGTAGAGACCGCAGAAAGAATTTTCAGATACTGATGCGAGAAGAATAATGCTCAGCAACATCGATTTAAAAAAACTTAAATTTAATAATTTTTAAATTTTAAGATTCAACATTTAAACTTTTACCTTTACGGTTTAAAGAAGGATTGTGGAAAGGATTCAGATTAATGAATCTCCGAGCAGAATCGGACTTGTTGTAGCCATTCTATCTGCAAAATTTTTGAATGATGCCCGCTGCAAATTCTTCCCTTCACCTGCTAGCTGCTATCAATAGATCGTGCCTTATGTATGTAACGAAGTTGGACTGAATTCCCAGATTTGGGTTGCCTCATATGTCTGTCAAATTGTTATCACTTTTACTTGCTTTTTTGCTTTTTAAGTAATTGTTGCCGTGGACACAGCATTTTACTTCTTTCAACTTCTCTCTCCGCTAGCATCCCCTGAAATCTTACTCTAAAATGATTGTCACAACTTTATGGACATCATTAATCATAATGCTATAATTTCAGTTTGCCAAAGAGTGTAACTAAAGTGTATAAGTGTTAAACTGCTCTTCTCTTTATTTCTTCAGAGTTTACTTCCATTTGACATCGTGAGTGTCCTCATAAACCGGGATTGTTTTGGAAGTCAGTTACAACTGCTGCTTTGCTGTAACTGCAGCGTGCTTTGCGTTAAATGTCTGCGCGTTAACAACATGCCAGATAGGCAACGCGGTGTCACAAAATGCAACCTGCCTGCCTGGCTGGCTCTCTAATCTTCACTTTTGCAGCTTCTTAGCTTAATGGTTTGCCAGAGTTTTGTGGAAAGCATGTACGTAAGTTTCTGTTTTTGGAGATTTTTGATTAATTATATGAGAGGTTATTGAATGCCTATTTTTTCAGGACGTAAAATGCAACGCATGCCGCTGCAAAATGCAACTGACTAGCCAACCCATCGTAAACGCTGACGTAGTTTTATTTTCACTTTTCCACTTCCCCCCATCCTCAGTTCTTGGCCAGCACTCATCTATCTTCTAAAGTTTTCAGAGGGAGAATCATTCTTTTCCGCTGAAAGCTTTTTCATTCCCAGTTTTATCTCTTTTTCTTTCCGTTATCTAGCAATAAATTAAACAGTCCATTTAATTCTTCATGAGCAAAAATAAGCCTTAAACCGAGTGCAACAGAAACTTTGCTTTCTTAGTTTCGGAATTACATTAAGTGGATTATTTTTAGGAAAGTTATTCGATTTTCTGCAGAGCTGACACAAAATTTTCCATCCGCAAAAATTCAAATGACCTAACTAATCTTATTCCTATATCTTTTTGAAAATCACGACCATTTCCTTAAATTTCAAAAAATTTACAAATAACAACAATGCTGAAACAAACTAGAAAATTAAAAATTGTGTATGCCACATTTCCAAGTGATTTCCATTCTCCATTTCGACATTCTAAGCAGAGGGAAGCATAAATAAAATCATCGTATTTTATTTCTTAAGATTTTGGCTATTAGTCTGCGTTTTTGCAGGTCTTAAATGACAAATCGGTCCTCATATTAGACTATGGGATAGAAGAACAAGGAACGTTAATGATATTTTCCAATTAGCCAGGATATCTAGACTTTCTGGAGGTGTAATTTTCCCGTCCTGAAATTAACGAATTAGCTGTCCAGGACCAAACGCTCAGAGCTTTCCCTCTTTTTTTCCCACAAAAAGTATAATGGATGATTTATTTCACAGGATTTGTAAGCGGACTTTTGTCAGAGCACTTGGTTAAGCCAGCTCTACGGAAGTGAGAAATAGACCCTAAAGCTTTTCCCTTAGCTTAAGCCGAACCAAACCTAACCTATGTTCTGTTTTCCTACCTTCTGTGGAGCGCACCCGACCATTAGGACCTAAGGGGTACCCAATTCATTTAAAGGTTTCTGCCTTTCAGACCCCAAAGTCTAATTCAAAACTAAAACCTAATCTTTCAGACCAAAGTCTATTTGAAAACTAGAACCTAATACACATGTGTACACCTTCTATTTTGGCTTCCACATTACAAGTAAACGCAAGTTTACCCCTTAATTCTATTTGCCTGATTGTTCATTAGCAGCATGCTGCTCTGTTCAATGGTTTCAGACTTTCAACTTTTCTTAATCTTAACCAAAACCATCAGTTTGTCCCTGACAAGATAAAGAAACTCTAATCATAACTTTTGTTCAATTTGTCTGTCCGTCTTCATACCTGAAAAAACGAAAGCAAACAATATTCTGCGATTCCGCTTTATTTTGAAAACAAATAATTAAAGATTAAACACCTTGCATTGCATCACTTACTTAATTAGTAGTATTAAGCAACTATTGCTATGGTTTACAATTTATTTCGAAATAAAATGCAAAATAAAAATAAAGGATAAGTCTGAAAGCTTTAATTTTGTAAAAACTATGAAAACAGAGATTTCCTGTCATATATTAATGCTGTCATTTTTGGTGTTTAATGTCCTTAAACGAAACGTTCAAATTGTGACATTTATTACTTTAAAATGAATAGCTTGTAACCTGAAACATAGTTTATTTGAAAGATTAGTCTCTGTTCAATTCCTGTCTTTCTCGACAGTGATAAATTAACGCTTTGCGAAGTTAATTATTTTAATTATGTGGCAAACAATGAAGAGGTCTTCAGTTTGCAAGCGAAGGTTTGAAACTTTTTCCCGAAGCATGTAAACGTTTGATACTGGGGAATTCATTAGTCTCAAATTGTACCCTTCAGCTTTCTAACGTGGTGGATTTTTCTCCGTTTTTCAGAACCGGATTGTTTAACCAAGCGGGCGTTGAAATGCCAGCTCTTCGATGTCGGTGCCGTAGACATTTACAGAAGGGGGTCGTATCGCTAAGTCCCCCTCTTTCTCAATAAACAATTTCTAATTATTGAAAAATTGAGCTAAAGTTGATGCAAAGCTTAAAATCTCAGTTGCTATCTCGTTACTGTTGACTCCGTAAATTTTGATTTTTCGTTTCCTAATGCGAGAATTGGAATGTAAACATAGCCTTATGAAAATTTCAGCTTGCTTGACCAAATTTTAAAAATTTTGAGCATGGATGGGGACTGGGGAGGCCAGCAGGGCTGTGAAACCGACAACGAGTTGTCGAATTTGACTAATTTTATCACCTGGCATTTATTTACTGGAATTTATGTTTTTCCATGGCTGACTGACACAGTTGATTTGATTCATTTTGTAGTTTGAGGCAGCAGTTTGTTTTGTCCACTAAGTTGGCAAACGGAATCTAAGCAAATATTGAAACTTGTCTAATTTGCTGAAAGGGTGTAATTGAAGGAGTTCAGAGTGCTTAACAGAAATTCTGATTTTGATTCAAATTTTGAATTGCTCTGATTAAGCTACAATTATAAAGCTTGTCCCAAGTAGATTAAGATTTAGGATTAGATCATCAGGCTATTTTGAAAAGTAAATTCTGTAGGGTTTTTTCTCTGAAGGAACGCCTTTAATTACCTGGGGAATAACTACATCTCTTTCCATTCCCCTTACGTTATTCTATGCTTATGACTGTTGCTTTTGACTTAATACAAAAACAAACTTTAAAAACAATTTTTTTCGAGTAACGCACATCGAATCAGATTTCGAGCTTTGCAGAGAACCAAATCCATCTTCTCATTTTTCATACCAAATTTTCATAACTGTTCATATTTCATGATACTTTTTATTCAGCTTAATTTAAGTCATATCACATAAATCAGCCATTATATAGCTATAAGATTTATAATAAATGAGTCCAGAGTTTTGCGAGCTCAAATGGTAACTGGCGATCGGGCTTCCATGCAGATTATATTCCCGCTGCTCAACTCTCGAGGTGAGTCTAAACTTTTACTTACTTCATCGATAACTTGATTTTTTGAGCACTTATTATGGAGGAAAGAATAACAATTGGTTTGAGCAGCAGGAGTGCTCTGAATTAGTTTTTGTGGAAAGGGGTGCTGTCTTGTCCCACAGAAAGTCTTTGGCTATTTGCCAAGTATTGGCCAAATTCTGGGAGGTATATTGGGCTTCGAAAAGGAATAATTGAAAACAGAAACAATGTGCCCTTTTAAAACTCCTCCCTTGATATTGGAACCTATCATTCGATCATCGGTTATCGATTATGAATTTTGTCGTCCGATTTCAGGAAAGCTTCGGGGATAGGGAGGGGAAGCTTTCCAGAATTCTCCATTTTTCTCAAAAGTTTCATAAGCAAATTTTGGTTATTCCTTTTATATTACTGACCCAGAAAACATTCACTGCAAACAAGGCAAAGGCATCAGTTTTCATTTAAGTAAAGTCTGCTGTTTTTTTAAATTAATACGTAGTATATCTGACAATATATGACAATTTAGTTCATGTTAAGGAACAAATGAAACACATGCACCCAGAAAAGCCTACGTAATTCATTTAAAAACCACTAGGGATAGTAAAAAAAGGTTAACATCAGTTTAGAGTTTCTATTATCACCCTCCATTTTACGAAGGAGAGACTAATTATCCTGCAAGAGAGGAGATCGCAATTTAGCATTCATCGTTTGAGCTCCATTGGGTCTCTAATAATTGGATACTGTCATAGCTAACTGTCCTTTCCATAGTCTAGCAACTATGCTAAGGCTTCCCTTCCTCAGGCAGGTAGGAGAGATAAAGTGAGGACTTTTAAAAGGCTTCAAACTGCATTTTCTGGTGTTGATGTTCTCCAGCAAACAGCACCAGAAATTGAGAACGTTTGAAGCCTACTAAAAGTCTTTGCATAATTCATATTTTTCACAGAACTTTCCCTTTTCTTCTTCGTCTTCTTCTTCTTCTTCTTGTTTTCTTGGACTTTAGCTTTCCCAACTTCTTTCCATGTCTGAGCATTCAGCTAGCATTTTGAGGTTTTTAAGGATTTTCTTTTCCTAGTTTCGTGAAACCGGATCATAAATTTCTATCCTTTTATGAGCCGCCTTTTTTCTACTTTTCAAAGTTCACTGAATCATGACTGCAGCAGGTAGTTCGATCTACTTTGTTCGGTAGACTTCAAACAAACTTTCGTAGATGTAGATAATGTTGAAGGAGGGTTTAAAAATAGAATTCATATGGCGGCCCATGTCAAGATAAAAGTTAGAACCCCCAGAACCCCCATCAGAAAAAAGGAGGTTCTCAAATTTTTTTCATGCGTTTGCATCCAGGACTTTGATTTGTACGTGACTACGTTGCGGATCCTTTCCTTCAGCAGGTACTTCAGCAGACATGATATGTTTATAATATGTATATATGGATCTCAGTCATCAAATTTGTAGCATATAACCGGGGTGTACTGGGGGGGGGGTCCTCCTGGCTTTTCTCATAAACGTAGACTGAAAATTCTGTGTATGAATCATCCAATATCCACAACATGAGTATCAATTGAAAGCTGACGACAAGAGCAACAAGTTCGTCCTTAATTTAAGCCCAGACAACGCGCACAGTTTTCGGTACACCCCGGATTCCTGAACCCTCAGAACTTCCAGCAAACATTTAAGACTAGGCAGTAGAGGATCAAATCTCCTGAAAAAAATTTCAGAACCCCAAGAAACCCCCATCAAAAATTTGAAACAACATATATGTAGTCACGGATCAAATCTCTTCGAAAAGTTAAGAACCCCCAAGAACCCCCAGAACCCCCATCAAAAAATGAAACTAAACATAGTTATAGATCAAATCTCTACAAAAAATTAAAAACCCCCAGAACCCCAAGAACCCCCATGAATATAAAAGCATCAAGAAAATCAAGTGGTAGATCAGAACGCATCAAAAAGTGACTTTTATCTTGACATGGGCCCATTTGGTTAACTATTGAATTATACATATAAGGAAAACTCTAGCATCTCCTGTAGCTGCAACAAATTGAGGTAAATGTTGGTTAGTATATAATTAAATAGGTTAAGACCAATCAATTATGGGTGTTTCCAGACACTTCCGATTTGAAAAGAACTGGTCTTGCGATAGTGCTGAACTAAGATGGAGCAATTGATATTATAACTGGAATTGCAACTATATATTAGGATTCGTTACTAAAGATTAAAGAACTATGTATCAATCAATTTCGGCTAACATTACTGGTCCGTGTACAATAAAATAGGAATATCACGACATATTGAAAAAAATCATGATAAGTCAGTTTCTTGGTGTTCCTTTGTTTCGTCAAATTTGATCTTATACCTCTTTTGTTTTCTTGTCCAGAAACACAAGAGGGGTCAGCTCTGACTCTGTGTGGAGGGCCGAGGTTCGAATCCCTCGTGTGGATGGGATGACCTTCGTTTCCCGGGGAAGAACATATGAGTCATGCACCTAGGGATGAAAACTGGGCCACTTTTTGTGACCCATGACCCACTCGACCCAAACATAAATTTGACTCAGACCCAGGGCGATCCATAAAATTTAAAAGCTAGTGACCCAGCTGAACAAGATTTTGTACCGCGACGGTTTGTGCAGCGTTTTTGAAACTCCCTAACATTTTTAATTTCTTTAAACACGCAAGAATAACTACATTTGTAACCCCAGACAATATTTCTTTATTTAGAGAAAATGTGAGACGAGGAATCTTTCGAAACGATTTTCCAAAAGCCCTGACTTTTGACTTTTTTGACTAATAACTAAAATTTAGCACAGGATGCATACAAATTAAAAAACTTAAAAGTTTTCAATCATTTGAAATTTGAAATTCAAACTTGGTAAGGGGAAACCAAGGAAGGGAACAAAGGTACCTAAATTTTTCTGAAAACATTTGTAGGTTTTTATCCATTTAAATAGCTTTAAAACCATTTAGCTAGCCTTATAGTTTTAAAAAATTACCTCAAATTGGAAACTTTTTATTACTTTCCAATAATGATGGTATTTAAAGAAATAATTGCCACTGCAGCATTTTGCTGGCCATTTTGCTTATGAGACTTGAGTGGTTGATGCTGTAAAATTTTAAAATCGAAAGAAATACGTCCACCTTGTCACGTGATTTTACTATGCGAATCGACTCAAATAGAATGGCATGGCAAGTCACACCAATTCCACTGATTTCTGCGAAATGAGTACTAAATTTAACTAATTTGTTAGTGATCGCGCCGAAAGCACGAAAATTTTTTAGAAGCGATGGGTTTTAGCTAAAATTGCACCACGAAAATTGAAACTTTAAAGATTTGGCAAGACTCTGTGACCCAGACCCAAGATGACTCTCTAAAATTTCTGACCCAGACCCAAAGTGGACCACAGGAAACTTGACCCAGACCCACCCTGACCCAAGGGTTTCACCAAATTTGAGACCCAAGACCCAGTGACCCAGCCAAAAATAGCGACCCAAACGACCCATGACCCAATGACCCATGACCCAATGACCCATGGCCCAGTTTCCATCCCAGTAAGCACCAATCCTATTGTTGCAGCCTTTGAAATTATCAAGGCATTTTGAGTCGAAAATCGCAATAAAAATCAAAGTTGTCCGACTATAGATGCCAAAAGTTTTATTTAAAACATTAATGAGATGAGTCCATCGAAGTAAGCGACCCACCTTAAAATAAAGAAACCGTGAAATCTGTACTTAGTATATTGATAGAATTGAAAGAAGTGTTGCCACTGCAATGCAATTTATACTTATATTTCTATATGTTCTACATATTTGTTTATATGTAATTTTTAGTTAGTTGATTATTAATTTTATTTCAGATAATCCCTCAGATTATCGACCTTCCGAAGTCTATCCTCGACCCTACGGCGATCGAATGAATCGTGATGATACCATGCAGGAAGCCTTCTACAGATTCCTCAGCGATTACAAGAAGTTCGTCGGAATTACGGAGGACCTGCATGATATTAGGAACTTTATCAATGATATGCGACTCTGTTTCATAGTTCTCACCATATCAGGCTATGTGGGCGTGCTACTCTACGTACTCTATGTCTGCTATCAGGCACATGCCAAAAGTTCACGGGCTAGAAAGATGGTACCTCCCCTTCAAGGGTCGCTGGAACCCCCTATGCTCACAATTCAGGACATTAAGGTAGACGGACAGGGCGGATATAAGCAATACTGGCCGACCGGTCCCAGCCTACCCTCCAAGGCCCAGCAGGACTGGGAGACCGTGGCCTACGACCCGACTGACATGCGATGGCACAGACGCATTTCTATGCCCAGTAATCTGGCTTCCAATCATAGTGCATATTATAAGGCCAATCCTAACCTAGAACCCTATGGCGTTCCTCCCTCCAGCCAAGGTCATAGGTCAAATCCTGAAAGTCCCATGACCCCGGTTTAATCCCCTGCCCCACCCTAACGCCTCCTTATTTGGGGGCTGGCGTCTGAAACCATGACCAAGTGGAATTTCTGCTGCCAAGTGCTCTTGTAAATTTTGTGTACTGTACGCGTTAGTCCTTGTGGAGACTTTGTAAACATGGATTTCTATTCTACTGAATTTTTCCTTATCTTTGTGTTGTATTGTGAGCATTTTATTCTTTAATTCATATCTGAATACCGTTTTCATACTGTTTGCATGTAAATATGATATTTGCCAAAAGAATGTTACCTAGTCGTGTAAAAATGAGAATGTTTATATTGAAATACTTTGTTCTGATGCTTAGGCAAGTAAAAGTTAAGCATGAACTGAGATTGACAGACAAGTGAAATGAATCAAAACTCAAATATGATCATACGAGACAAATACCCACGAAACATTTACATACTTTCAAGAAGCACTTGCAGCTGGCAGCTGTAAGCAAAGCTTTACAGGAAAAATTTACTGAAAATCAATATTTTGGCAGTTTTACTAAATAAAGCTTAGCAACCAAAAATTACGTAAAAATGGCTTGCTTGTAGCATCAGCGGTAGCGTTTCTGTAGCACTTCTGCTTTTGTAACCAACTGATCCGACGTTCTAAACTACACTGCAACTGCATTAGGTAACAAACCGTGAACAAAACAGAGGTTCCAATATAGATTGATCTCCTTTGAAAATCCAACGAACTCTTATTAGGTAGTTGTTAAATCCGAACGGATCCGAAACCATAGGCCCTATTTCTTTAATGATTAAACGGATTAGATTAAAATAGTAACAGAACAGCACCTCGGATTAAACGGATGCAAATTTATGCTTAGTCGCTGTTTCTTTAAGGATTAATTTTATCTGCTTAATCCGTCCTCTGTATTTTCAACTAATTTTTAATCCTCGTGCAGCAACGCGGAATAAACTTATTAGAAGTTAGCGGACTAAAATTTCTAATTGCTGTTTCTTTAATGGCGGTTTAAATGGATTAAATGGATTTCGTTTATTCTATGGATTAAAAATGGTCGGATTTAACGAATTAATTTTAACCCGTTTAATCCTTTTAATCCTGCATTAAAATTTCAATCCGGCACAATTTTAATCCATTTAATCCAACCATTTTAATCTTTAAAGAAATAGACCCATAGTGACGGGGATTGTGAAATCTTCAAATTAACCGGAAAGAAGCGGTTGATTCCATTTATGTCTACACTATCTGAAGTCTTGTTTTCAAATAAATGGTTCCTTCCTTGTAAGGCTTTGGTAGTTCTTTTCTGCAGTATCCTGAAAAAAGACTGAGTCATTCTAATCCCAGATGATCTGCGGTTCGCAAGGAATTTGGTTTTTGCGGCTCAGTTGATAGCTAAGCAAAAGAGACTGCTTTAAGCAATCTTCCTGTCATTGCACATGCAATGCTGAATGATATGATAACCAGCTTGGTGTTCGTGCGATGGCAAACACTTAAGCCGCTGATGAGTCCTTAGTGGGTCATGTTATGTGTGGTTACTCGCCCTCATGCTTCTAAAATTGCATTGCAAGAATGAAATCAGGCTTGGCGTCTGGCGATGATAAGTATCTGGTGCAAGATTATACAAGGTTGTTTTTACGAACAGCAAACGCCACGGAAAGGTCCAAATTGAGGATTTAAAGTGCAGAAACTTCAAAGAATTGTTATGTATGAAGCAAGAACAAAACAGATGATCGTTATCAATGTTCCCACAAATCCGAAACCTAATTTGTTATATAGTACTTTGATAACACATATACAGATATTCTATAGCTATCCTATAAATCCAGAACCCTGCCGCGAAACATGTTTGACTTGACGCCTCTCACTTGCAACTTTTCGAATTTTGTATTAAATCATAGTTATGAAGTATTTAATTAATACTGCGAAATTTCTCTAAAATTGATGGCATTAATGGACTCCTGAAATGACTTACACATCAAATGAAAACTACGTTAAAAAAGTAAAATGCCATGATACTAATGCCACAACTTGAGTGGCAGCTGGTCAAGAAGTGAACTAGTCGATCGGGACTCAGAAGCATAACGTAAGACGTGCGTGGATTTTTAAACTCTCTCTGAACGCGAGCTCACGTCACACGGGAATTCTGTTTCGAAATTGTCCACAAAAGGCGGAAAATCCGGTTTCTCAGCGTCCTCCACGCGAAAGCTCACGGACTCCATTTCCAAAACTTTGCCTCCAGCAAACAAACCTCTGCCAGAGTCCTTCGGAAAAATGAATTCTACTGCTGAGTCATTTCTATCTTCTGGGCTATTTTCAATTTGCAAAGTAGGCTTTGACTAAAACAACACATTCCTTGTTATTTTCGGATCATCCAAAGATGTGATCTCAGCGAAACAGGCTGTGTTGAAAACGCAAGGAAAGAACAACTTCAAACTTATAAAACAAACAAATAGCGAGCACTGCAGCAAAATGTCAAAGGAAATGCAACGAACTGTGATGAATAAAATGAAACCAAAAATCATGAGAAAAATTTATCCAAATTGTCAGCAAAAATGAAGACCACTAACTAAGACCAATAAATTAGAATGGAAAGAAATAAGAAATAAGGGAATAGTTGGGTCAAAATGAAAACAACCGAAAACTCACTCAAAAGTACCGTCTTTCTGCTAAAAAACTTTTGCAATTCAGATCTTTGATCCTCTATGTCCGATTAATTACAAATTAATTACAGTTGTTCCACCAAAGAATTTATTAACTTGTATAGTGGCGTGATTGACTAATTTAACTAGTTGTTACTAACCAACTTGAGAATGGCGGCAGCTTACGGGAGATGCAATAAGTGCAATGGATCCATTCCATCTAAGGCCACTCTGGCTCAGGGCCGGCTCTGGCACGTACAGTGCTTCACCTGTACAAAGTGTAAGAAGGAGATTGCTAGAGAATATCAGGTATCGATATTAGTTTTCTAGTTGTCATCAGTAATGACAAATTGCCTGTAAAGTTGGATTAATTAGCATTATCAGTTTCACTGTCACCGTTTTGTTTATCCAGAAGAAAAATCGTAAGTAATTCAAACTGACACAGCCACTGGCACGCATGGGTAAGCACAACATAAGTACACTTTAGTACAGAACCTTTAGCTCTTCAAACGCAATGTAAAACTAACTCAATCCTAAAAGTTTTACATTGAGTATAATTATAATTTGCGATATTTATTGCGCTGAAATCTTTTTGCTTACGAGAGCCGCAACATTGTAAGCAAAAACAACATTAATTTGTTAGAAAATGCATTGCAAAAGTCGAAATATTCATTTTTAAGTTTCATTTTAATTGTATACCGAACTTCGCGAATAACAAGTTAATTGGGAAGAAAATTCACATAAAAACCTTAACACAATATTAATTGCGGACGTACGTAATTTTTGTTTTAGGAAAAAGACCGCAACCCTTTCTGCACTGCTTGCTATGCCGAGGAATTTAATCCGAAATGCTTTGCCTGTAAGGCAGTCCTTTTCGACAGCTGTATTGTAGCCATGGACCAAACCTGGCATCACAACTGTTTTGTATGTCAGCAGTGCAAGAAGCCCTTCCGTGATGGACACTACTATATTGTGGACAATATGGTATATGCGTTAATAGTAATTAATAGTTAATAGGAATATTAATAACAATTAGTATGGAGCAAAAATTACTTAAAATACAACCTCATTTGAAAACCATTCCAATCCGATCCACGTGTCCAGTGTATAGTGTACATTAAGTCAATCTAATTTCCAGTGAAGAGATTTTGAATGCTGGAGGTTTAGGATTAGGGCTCCTCTTAATAAGCAAGAAGACTACTATGCAACATTGTACCTCTCTGAATGTGCTACAATACTAGCTGCCAAGGGTAACACTGGAACAGTTTATGCAGTTTCGTTGTTCTCACACTTGGCTCACACTTAATGTAGTTTATTTTTCTTGCATAATTTCTTATTTTAGCCATTCTGTCTGGATGACCATTGGGCTCGCCGGTTGGAGAAGCTTCGTCAGGAGCAGAGTCAGTACTCCAGCTACCAGAGCAGTGCCCAGCCCGTGCCAGGTGGCAGAGGCCAGCAACAGCTGGTCAAAACTCCCAGCCAGCAGCCAATGGACATGCAGAGAGGAGCCGCTGGGAGCGAACAGCCCCAGTATATGCAGGAGGGATTTGCCGTTCAGTATGGCGAGGAGGCGTCCCACCAAACGGTGGAGCGAACCTTCATCACTCAGCACGAAAGTCTCCAGGCCGAACCGGTTCAGTGAAGAAAAGACGAAAAGACAGGCTGCAAATTAATGTCGTGAAAATTTTTGAAAATTTTTATCACTTTTAGTCATCGCAGTCTTCATGTTAGAATAAAACGAGATTGGAATCTTTAAAAAGATTTTTATTTGTCTTAAATAAAATGATTAAAAATTAGTCATCCATAATTTATTCCATTCTAAAAAGCTTGCTATAGGTACTTAAGGTGCTGGTTTCCTTTCGGGTATTTTTGACTCCTACGGCTTTAATCCTTTACGCAAAGGGCTAAAACTTACGAAATAACCTATTTCCGTGCTCTTTACCATTTTAGGACCAGTCCCGTATTCTTAGGCCAAAAGATAAGAACGTTTTGGTTTTTGGCCTTAAGCTCCCAGTAGGTAGATAAGACACGGGATTGGTTGGTATGGCTGGAAAGAGGACTCGAAAATGAACATTTTTGCTCTTACAACCTTTGAGCTATCTCCAGTGGTTAAGTCAGTATAAGCAAAAAACTGTTTTTAGGGTCAAAAAATGGCCATTTTCGAGGAAATCAGTTTTTTCAAAATTACTGCCACATGTTAAGGACAAAATTGGCTTAGTTATACTCAATCGATACATCGTCCAAATGCACATTTTATGAATGCCTATTAGCCGGACTTTATTGCTTTCAGCTAAAGATTTGGCCGAAAAACCATTTTGGCAAAACTGCGATTACTTTGTTTCGAACATCGATTTCTCAAAAACTACTCGACGGATTCCGGAGATTTTCTGCAGAATCGAAATTCACACTTCTGCGGAGGGACGTTTTTCTTGGTTTGGGCTAAAACATATTGAGTAGCAAGAAAACTCAATGCGAAGTTGCGAAATTTCGTATTACTGTGCACTTGGCCGATTTTCTCGAACGTTAAGACCTGCTGAGCCAAATCCAAAAAAACGTCCCTCGGCCCATATGTCCTTCATATCGTGGCACAAAAAGAACTTTTGGCCGATTCTTCAGTTTTGAGAAATCGATGTTCAAAAACTTTTTGTCTATATTCATCCTGTTAGATGTCAGCTTGTCAGAAAATTTCTGCTATTTTTTTGCTAATTTTGCCAGTTCTGTAAGCTCTTGTGAATGTACAGATAATAAGCTTTAAAACGATGTATAAAGCTCTTTGCAACTCCCAAAATTGCGAAAGTTATAGCGTTTCAAAAAAATAACCACAAAAGCACTGCACAAAAGGATACCAGCACCTTAAATAACTTAAAGTTTAATCAAAACAGACAACTGTTATAAATAAAAATACTACTACCTATAGTTAGTAGAAATAGTATATATTTGTTATCGATGTCAAACCAAAAGCCTATGCTAGTCAGCAATCTTCTTCCCTTTCTTATTAAAACCTAGGCGTGCAAGATGGTACATTTCCATAAATAAAAGCTTAAATTTTGTAAGGAGTACAGTTTAGTATCGGTCACTTCGTGGTCAGTTAAATTTACTGTCAAATAAGCAATAACCCACCACTTCTACTACAGTAGAGAGCATGGAACAGCTGTTCAGTGTACCAACAAGGAAGATTTCCCCAACTTGATTGAGTTATCATTTAATTCTTTAACTGGCCAATTTCTTAGAACTTATTTAGTACCGTCAGTTAGCATCAGTGTATCCCAATTCAATTTTATATTTGTTTCTTGCTCGTAAATTAAAATATCGATTCAACTAACAGTTTTCAGCTGGTCGCCGATATGAAGGTTATTTACTGGAAATTCCCAGGTCAGATGTTTTCAAGCATCAGTGTTTTCTCTGAGGCTGATATCAAGTTATCGTTTAATGTATGCCATTTCAATGATTGAAAGTTTCTGGCACTTGAACGTGCTCTTTACTTTGTTTGTCTTGGGAAGTGATGCCTGCCTTTCCAACCCTATCCTTATAAAAATTCCTGTCTATTCATCTTCCTAGGCTACAGGGCGGAAATATTCGGTTTCAGTAGTTTATTGGATTAAAAGTGGGGATTATCTGTAGGTATATTTCCTGAAGGTTGACCACATTTTCCCCAAGATTAATATTAAGCTTCAGTTCCGGTTTGCTCTGGTTTAATTTGTCCGTCACCTTTGGCCAATCAATGGCCTTGGGGCTGGAGAAAGGCCAATCAAAAACTTTGTGATAAAATGCTCCGTTATGAGCTTGATTTGTCATTTTCCTTCCCATTCTGTCCCAAGATTTAAGGATCTTGGTTCCCCCATTTCTGACTAATCTTTCATGGCATTATTTTTAATCCCCAGGAGTCAAACAAATCCTGTTCAAAAGTTGTCGCTCAGAATGGCTAGTTCCCCTTTCACAACTCCCAAGTCACAAGGTCTTGCTGAGGTGCAATATTATGCTGAAAATTCTCAAGGGCTCTCCTTTTTCCTGAGAAGTCATTTTTTACCTAAACTGAAAGGAAGAGGACTTTATTTTGTCAATTTTTAATATTTAAGATTGGTGTTATATTTGTCCTTGTTTAACCTACTTTGTTCATTACTATATATTACGTTATACATTACGTGTTTTTTCGAGTTTTCCCATTGTTCATTTTTATTTTTATTTATCATCTGTTTTGTTGTTTTCTTCATTTGTTTTATCAATTTTATATTTATTTATATACTTGGATGTGAATTACTCTACAATGATATATCCCTGGATAGTTAGATTTAGGGGATTTCAGGAATGTTTATTTGAATAAAGCGAAAAACTGCCAATTCATAACTTCAATTAAAGTGACGTATGAAATTGAAGAATCTATTATTCATGCCTTTTCACAGAATCAGTTACGTTGAAGCAGGGCTAGGATTTGCTCAAGCTCCACCAAGCTTTTACCTATATTCTGGTTAAAAACGGCTTTCTCTTTTAATTAAAATGTCTCAAAGCCTCAGCTAATACCGTATTAACTCATTCCTTAAATTTCTGAATGCTTTGCACTCAAACTAATAAATGTAATGAAATCAAATGACTCATGGAAAATTCGATCGACACGGACCCCACCAAACGAAGGCCTCACACTCAATCCCATGGCATCAGTCTGGTCAACGGCGCAGAAGGGTTCTGTTTCACCTTCTCTGGGCATAGCTTACCATGTCGAAATAAGCTGGTGACATCAATGTATCTAAATTATGCTGCCAAATGGTGTTTCCCTCTTCCTAATTCTTGCCTATTCTGGTTTTAGATAGCGAAACAAAACGTATGCTGGATTTTAGATGACGATGTGCCTTGCCCGCTTGCCCCATACAGCGTACTAAGCTGGCGGACCTGAAAATAACAATAATAACAACAAACAACAAATTAAATCATGATACTGAAAAATCTAATATCAAATTGTGCAATTGTGAGTAACAAACTATTTTGCCCTAGGCATTCGGTTAGCACTCTTAAAAAGACTCCTGTAGAAATTACATGAGTTATTGTAGTTTTCTACAAAAGTGCTCCTCTGCGGTCAGTCATTAGCGGACTTCCTGTATTTTCCACAAAAGCAACTTCTGTATATTTTATCGGCCTCTCGAATAGTAAAAATTACAAGAGTTTCCTTTAAGAAATACTAAGGAAACCTGTAGTCTTTACAGGAGTTTTCTGTGGAAAATACTAAAGAAACCTATAGTTTTGATCAACTTTTTGGACAATTTTAAATCAGAATCCAAACCTGTAGTTTTTACAAGACAAAACCTGTAATTTTCACTGGAGCGACCTGTCAAAGGGGTGGGCACTGGGCAGGTGCGGGGCGGGCGATTGCTCCCAAAATATTTTCGGCAGAGAGCGGCAGTTACAGAAAAATCGCCCACGGGGAGTTTAAAGACTGAAAATTTAAAAAAATTGCAAAAACTTAAGTCTTCAAAAACTATGATTACTATCGCCCTTTACTCAGTTTGCGTTATCAGCGTATTGAATACTTTCCTGTAGAGTAAAGTGAAAACTACAGGTTTCATTTGTATGGAATACTAATCGAACTTGTAACCAATTCTAGCAAGACTGGTAAAAGCTACCGACGATGTCCTGTAGAATTATGAGACTTAACCTGCAGTTTCTACAAAAGCTTTTCTATTTATCATTTACAGAAGTGATTCCTTTAGTGTCTACTGGAATATTTCTAAGAGTAACAATGAAGACTTCATTCGTATTTTGTATTTGTTAAATTATTTATAAAATAAATATTGTAATTATAAATCTATAATATTTATTATTTAGTATTATGATGATTTATTTATTTAATTTATTGAATTTTTATTTTTTATTTTTATTTTATTTTATTTATTTTATTTATTCATTAATTAATTTATTTACTTATTTTTATTAATATTATAATATTTAAAAATGAAGTATTGTAATCACTTATTGTTTATTATAATTTATTTTTATACTCCGGCAATATAATTTTTTTCAATTAAATATTGATTTCCCGAGATTTAAATGCATCTGTTTCTGTTTTACTCTTCTAACACTGAATTTCTCTTAAGAAATGTGTGATTTCAAAACGGCCAATCTCAGCTTTATATTAGTTCTGCTTCTTATTGTTTTTGGAACTAAATTATGGAATTGCGTCAGAATTCGTGGCTAATGCTTTAACTTTTTTGTTAAATTATAATATGACTTAGCTTTTTGCTGAACTAGTGGACGGACATGCTATGTATAACTGAATTGCATTATCATTCCTAAATTTTTTAGATTAGTGAGATATCTAATTTCTAAGTTTCATTGAAACATATATTACGGCTCTATGTGATAAGTTTTACGTAAAATTTTGTTTAGCAAATTTAAAATTCACAAATTTAAGAAATGTTGGTTAGAGTTGCACCAAGTTGCAATGAAAGGAATTCAGCCTAGGCAGGGATGAGAGCGAGCAGTACTTTTCCGGCTCTTCTCGGCTCGCCGTCGGCTGGGATCGGCTCGTGAAAACATGAAACCGGCTAGCCTCGGCCCTGCTCGTGAGAAATTGCTGTCTCGTCTTCGCTCGGCTAGCGAACCGAGCCGCGTGCCAAATTCGTCATCTAACTCAACCAAGTGCTGGAGACTGGAGAGCATCAGGCTAATATTCAATGTATTTCTTGCTGTACCTGTATGTATTCTAGATAGATACCATCGAAGAAATGGAACGACCAATAATTTCTAAAATCTCTGTTTTATTACTAATTATTTCCATCGTTTTTTCTAATGCTCAATCCTCAAGGCTTGGTAGTAAACTTGGCCTAGTGAGAGGCGGTGCTGGAGATAAGTAAGTACGTAACTTACGTTTGGGGCTATTACCTGTGACACTAGCGCTGTTGCAGCTAGTCATTATACAGAATATTTAGTTAGTTTTCCCCGACTTATGCTAAGTAAATTGTGGTAAAAACAGTTCAGAAATTCAGTAGAATCGGTCGATAACTAAATTAATCATACGCTGATCAGTAACTCTGGAAAGTTATAAAAATTACTAATACTTTACTGTAGCTATCATTTAGGGAAATGCAAGCAATGGAGGCATATTATCGGCTAATGAAGAAGGAAGATGGACCATATGATAAGAGAAGCGAATATCCTTGGGCTATGGCTGTACCCTGCTACTTCCAGGGACTCAGAATTCCCTGCCCGTCAGACTAAACACCTGCAATGACCTGACTTTTGAGCACTAACTTGGCATAACTGTTTGAAAGTAAACTAGAAAAACAGCATAACTAAAACAACGTATTGTAAAAAAATAACAGGTACTGGAAAATACCTTCACTAAGCATCAGGCCAGAGCACGTACACTGTATCTTTCACACCGTAGTGGCACCCTTTTATTGACCAGTCTACGATCAGGTACCAAGGATACACGGTTGGGTTGGCTAGAGCCAATGGTAACCCGATATGTGTTTAGTCACTTGCTCAAAGGATTAATGAAAGTTTTGTGATAGCGGGAATTCGAACCAACAATCATCGCCTTAGATGCTGAAGCCCTTGACTACTGGCGCAAAGTATTATGTATTTAATGTATGGTTAGGTAACTTCAGTGGCAAATTTATGGAATCGCATGAGAATCTACAACAGTCACAGTAGCAGTAGTGCACCTTTTGTACAGAGTGGCAGCAGTCTTACATTTTTCTTGGAAAATAAAAATTATTTGGTAGGTACGTAGGATGTAATCTCTCACTACAGATTGTCAGACTTGGTACTAACCAGAATTGTCGATGTAGGCTTAGAAAAAAATGCCATTTTTAGATAAAGGATAAAAAAGTCAGTTTTCACCTTTAATTTGCTTTATGTCAGAATGTCTGTCAAATCCATCAGTGCACCCTTGTCCTATGCCCAATTTCGTTACGACAGTCTCCTAAAACGACTGCTGGCTCAAAGTCATGATGTCCATAATGTGACCGGGGTTCAGATGAGTGAGTCAGAGGTGACTGCGCTCTGCGCTGACGCCCGGTCAATGTTCCTCTCCCAGCCGAGCTTGCTTGATCTGAATGGCCCGGTATCCGTGGTCGGCGATATTCACGGACAGTTTGCGGATCTTCTAAGAATCCTGATCCTAAGAGGACTACCGCCGCTGGAAAACTACCTATTTCTAGGCGACTATGTTGACAGGGGAAAGTTCAACTTGGAAACGATATGCCTACTACTGTGCTACAAACTACGATATCCCACTCAGGTGTTCCTGCTCAGAGGAAATCACGAATGCACTGCCATCAATCGTATTTACGGCTTCTACGATGAGTGCAAACGACGTCTTTCGATCGGTGTTTGGAAGGCTTTCCAGGATGTGTTCAATGTTATGCCTTTGGCAGCCCTGATTGAGGGTAAAATCTTCTGCATGCACGGAGGAATTTCACCCGAACTCTACAGTTTTGACCAGATTCGCCGAGTTTCCCGACCCCTAGATGTCGAAGGCGGAGGCTTGCTGTGCGATCTCTTGTGGGCCGATCCGGACAAAAGCGCCCATGGCTACGTCCCAAGTGCCCGAGGAATATCCTATACGTTCGGCGAAGACTGTGTCTATGAATTCAATTCTCGAATGAACACAGATCTGATCGCCAGAGCTCACCAAGTGGTGGAGGACGGGTACGAATTTTTTGCCCAACGACAACTGGTGACGATTTTCTCGGCGCCAAACTACTGCGGACAGTTCGATAACGCCGCCGGCGTCATGATCGTCACTGCGGATCTAAATATTTCCTTCGCCGTCCTGAAGCCGTTGGACAATCGTCGACGACTCCACGCCAGACAACTGGAACAACTCTACTCTCCAACCATGCCGAGTCCAGTGCTGTCCAAAGCTGCCGCCAGAGATGCGACAAAGATGGAAATTCTGACACCGGAAATGGTCCGTGCTGCCAGTGCCGGTAGCAGTGACGACGACATGTATACCGCTAAGGTGGAGCCACCACCTCCGGTTGGGGCTCCTCCAGCTCAAACTGCTGTCAAATTTTCTGCCAAAGAAGACAAAGACAAAAAGCCGGCTGACGAGAAAAGCACAAAAACTGCCAGCTTTCGACCTCCGACACCGGCCGCTCCGTCAGACATCAGAAAAGACCGGCTAAGACAGGCAAACCCTAAGAAAGTTGTTCCGCCGCCGACTAAAGTGAAACGGAATACTCCCACACGACCACTAGCAAAAGTCGTTGCGAAGAGATGAAACTGGTACAGCGGACATTGTAGTAATACTTGAAACACAAATTGTCTGTATACACATTTATAGGTCATACCTAAACTGGTCATACATTTATAACTAATTTAATTGAGCAAAACCATATTATGACAAAAAGTATGAGTCCATATTGAATAAGATTGCGACAGCTGAGACTCAATCTGTGCGCTCCTAGCGAGCAACCACCCACATCCACACATACAAACTTCTGTATACCTAATTGCCGCCGTGTTGAAGCACGAAGATACAAAAACATCTGCTCACCTAAAGGTTTTTGTTTTGAGCTTCAAACGTGCAGGTAAGCTGGTGAATCTTCTTTACTAGGCAAACATTTGAGGAGTCAACTGCTAGCAGAAACAGCATCTACACCACGAGATAATAAGAAAAAAGTTGGCTGCTGTCTGTCACACTCTTATATATTATGTGTACATGGTCTTTATATATTTAAAAATAGAGCTAAAATCGAATAGTTTTATTTTTGTCTTCAGGTTCCGCCCAGGATTGTAGTTTTGTCGTTCCAAAGATTAGGAAAAACACTATGCCCACAAATCCAATACAGGCACTCAGTATAAAGGCACTGTCCCATTCAAGACTCGAACCAGTCGGGGTCATGGCGCCGGTTACATATGCCACAACGATACCAGAAATGTAGGCAGCAAAAAGGCCAATACAGGAAACCGTTCCGGCAAATGCCGGCGCAATCATGCACATGGCCAACGGATAACCCGAGGATGCAGTACCCAGGAAGAAATAGCTAAGACAGAGCAAAGCAACGGCACCAGCGGTGATTGTACAGTCAAACAGTAACATCAACGCTGTCAACACTGCTGGTACTAAACCGCCTAGAATGGAGAAAAATTTGACCGACTTTTCGGCATTAAATTTGGCAGTGATTGGCCGAGATAGGTAACCAGCAAACAATCGTCCCAAAAATTGAGTCACATAGGACAAAGCCGCCATCAGTCCGTTTGCGGTCATCGGAACGAAAAGGACCTCTTTGAAGTAGGTGGGCACAAAATCACCATAAAAATACATCATGTACCAGGAAGCAAATTCGGCCGCCATTAGTGCCCAGATCGGCCTTGAGAGGGCCAGTTGTTTGAACGGTACTTTAGGACTTCTACCCTGATTCTTTTTAGTTCGATTTGCCCTCAGAAATTCCTTCTCCTCCGCCGAAAGAAGCGACGTTTCGTCAATATCATCTCGATATAAGCAAATCCAAAGTAGCGATGCCGCCAGGGCACAGCTCCCGCAAAGATAGTAGACGGATTCCCAGCCCAGTCGACTGCACAAGAAACCGCTGATGGCCATGGCGAAAATTGCTCCCAGCTGAAAACCGGAGGAAGCCAGACCCAAAAGTAGACCCATTTCCGCTTCAGCGAACCAAATGGTTGCCACAATGATGCAGGCGGGCCAGGCGACTTGCATAGAAATGCCCTGCACCATACGGAGTACCAGGACATAGTAGTAGCTGGCATAGGCGCCTACTGGTATTAGGAAGCTGGCTACACCAGTTAGGGTCATGGCTAAAATGTAGGGCCATTTCAGCTGAAATCGATTTAGTAGATAGGCCAAGGGAAGACTGAATATGACGGCACCCCAGGCCTCAGCGGAAATTATGTTGGATTGAACCGTCCTGTCCCACTGAAATTTCCCGTTATATTCGTTTTCTGTGACATTGTTTGGTCTGAAATATGATTAATGACATTAACTATTTAAAGTAGTTAAGCTGTTTCAAATATAACTATTTAAAGTAGTTAAGCTGTTTCAAATAACCGAGCTATTCGCCTAAATTTAAGCAGGAAGACAAAAATAGGATACAAGACTTTCACAAACCTTAGAATTTTGACTTTCATCCTACATGTTTTAATTTATGCTCGTATTTTTAGTCGCTCATGGCAGACAGGAAAATTGAATTAAAGAATTTGCTACGAACGTCGAAGAGCACATGAGAAATATGAAGCATCGATTAGGGCTAGAAAACTGACTGAAAATGATAATATGTAACCGCTATTAATACTTCAATTTCAATTTCTTCATTAAAATATTTTTTTCTAAACAGTACGACTGACCCAGTCATTAGCTGTGCCATAATGCAATCGCAGTTTAACGTTTTCCAGACATTCAGTTTGAAACTTACATACACTTAGGATTTGAGTGGCTGGAATTCACAGTTGCGGACTCCAAATATGTGGCATTGACCATACAGGCAATCGTAAAATTAAGGGAGAGCCATGCGAAATTGGCGGCAAAGCTTCCCAAACAAATTAAAACTAAAATTACAAGCCTTCCAGAAGGCACTAATTTAAACGACGCTGAAGGCTGCATATTTGTCATAGTATGGGTTGAATCGAAATCAGAAGCAAGACAGACGCTATCAGTGTCAAATTTTGCTTTGCCTTTTCTATTTGCCCAGGTAGTTTTAAAAAACTTTTAAATAAACAAATGAAAATTTTGATTCAGCAATGATTTAAACATTCGTTATAACGGAGAAGTACATAATACTTACGTAATGAGGGCTTGTTTGTCCGGGGATGCATCGTTGGTGAAAGAAGTAATTCCAAAGAAGCAAATAGGATTGTTAGTCTATTTCCTTTCTTGATTGACTAAAACTAGGAAATAGGACTACAAATAAGCGAAAGTTTAGCCTAGTTCTTACTTGGATAGAATAAATTTAAGATTTAGGACGACAAACTTGCACATTTGTAATGTGGGTAATAGCGACTCTGCTATCACCCCCCCCCCCCCTTCCACAAGCCCTTTTATAATCCTAGCTTTCGCTGGTTTTCCTAAAATTTTCCAAAAACTCCCCCAAACTCCTTCTATATATTATATTGCTGGTTTTATTGGGAAGCCCGATAATTTTGCAGTATTTTGTATGTAAAATCCTATTTTAGATAACTTGTAGTGCTTTCTTTATGCTCACAATTCTAAATCCACGTAAAATCTTTAATTTCCCCATTTTAAGAGCCTAAACATATGTAATAGACTCTGTCAGATCTGGACTGGATTTA
>JASAND010017021.1:0-26699 GCA_030248195.1 Trissonchulus latispiculum
ATGTCAGTACAAGACATAACCTGTATTTTCTACAAGACCTTTTGTATTTGTGAACTACAAAGGTGATTCCTGCAGTTTCTACTGGAACTTAGAAGAGTGTAGATTAGTTTAATCCAATGTCAAAATAATTCATGTTTTGACTGCAGCAGAGCTGTTAATTTTTAGTGAAGCGGAATCTTAGAAAAATAAAACACAAGGAGGGGACACTGAAAGTTGAGTAAGTTTGAATTCGAAAAATTTTCCAGCAACTGCAGAAATTGAGCTAGAAAGTCTTAAGCTCACATACTTGAAAGACGGAATCTGCGTGGCAAAAAATTAAGATGCGTGAAGTAAAGTCACTTCACGAAGAAAAAAATAATTTAGTTATTAGAACTAAGCTTACAGATGTCAGTGACGACACTGTTTCGTTGTCGTTGGCTAGAGTTGCTGCAATTTCTTTTGCTTCGTCCTTTCCTAATCTAGCATCCGAGACAGTTTGCATCTGTGTTGCTGAGAAGTTATTTGATGGTGTCATGGATAACTCAGTGCCACTAGCAAACGCACCATTTACTGAAGCAATTATGCCACTATTAGTGGAAGTCGTGGAGGTGGCAGTTGTGGTGCTCCCAGTAAATGCTGCAAGACTTGCAGAAATCGCATTACTATCCTTGTTAGTTACTAGCATACTTGCCGCCGTAGATTTTACTGCTGTCAAGGACAGAGGAAACTTAGTTAATGCACTAGAGGTTGAAGTGGTGGTAGCGTCTGCAGATTTGGTTTTTTGGATAAAGGACCCAGTCACTATTGACGCATCCGTTTCAACATGTCGACTCGAGGAGGATGACAACGTCTTTACTAGTGCTCTGGAGTACGGAGGGTGATCGCTGGTTGCATGGGTTGAAAAACGATCTGCCGACTTTGTAGCCTCCGTTTTGTCAATATTCGGCGTGGCTGAGGTGACTACAGTCATGGTACTTGAGGTTGGTGGTGTTGAAACCCCTGAAGACACTGAAGCATGTGCCGTTACTAGGATTGTTGAAGTCGTAGCAGTAGGTTTAGATGTTGCACTGCCAGTTGTTGTCGTTGCTGTTGTTGTTGCTATTGAGAAAGTTAGGAAGGTTTTCACAGGTGTAGCAGAGACTGTATTTTGTGACGCAATAGTTGCGATGGCTGGATCAGAACTAGTGTAAACTGTTGAAGTGGTGTTGGTGATGCTTGCTTTTGTAGTAGCTGTCATTAAGAGGTAAGGAGTTGGGCTGGTTCTTTCAGTTGCAGTTGCAGTGGAGACAGTTGCTGTGGTATAAGAGTCGCTTAGCCTAGTGTTTGTTTTGGTTGCTGTAGTGACAGAAATAGTAGAAAATATGATAATCTGAGATACAAGGTTTGTTGTAGCAAATTCTGTGGAAAACAGGGAGCTAAACCTAGTAGTTGCATGGGTGGTTGTAGTTCCTGCGAAAGTGGTTGACTGTTGGGTAATGGTCGTAAGCTTTTCATTTGCAACAGAAACAGGAACTGTCGAAGTCACAGCTGCAGTGGCAGATACGGCAGACACAGTAACAGTCTGAGCAGTCCCTGAAGGCATCGCTGTGTCTACGGTAGAAGTATTCGAAAACGCAGTATTGTTGAATATGGTTAAAGCTGTTGACATAGTTGCAGTGCCGACAGTTAACGCTTCAGTTATCACAGTTGTGGAACTTGTTGTGACTGTTGCAGTATCAATAAATTTTGTAGCGAATGTTGTAACTGTTTCTGTGGAGAAGGCAGTTGTTGTCGCTTCTAGAATAGATGAGATATGGGACGTAGTGGGATGAACGATAGCGATGCTGATGCCGGTAGCTGTTGTATCGGTATGGGAAATTAATACCGTATCAGTACTGCGTTTTGCAGAGGTGAAGGCATCATTTAGGCTTAGAGCTACTGGTGTAGTAAAGTTAGTATAGATGGTGGTTATAGATAATGTAACTGAAGCCGCATCTGTGGAAAATATTGTTGACGTGGCAGATGATATATTGGTTGTCAAAAACGATGCATAGTCCCTCGTTGATGTTTGCGTAAAGATTTTCTCATTGTCTGTTGAAGTAGAATCAGAGGTGACCACGGAAGATTTGGGGAGAGGTGAGGATATTTTAGGCATAGATGCAGTTGTTGAAACTGTGCTTGAGAGTATTCTACTGGATGTTATTGTTGCACTTATTGGAGCTTTAGTTGCAATGACTGAGGCTGTGGCACCTGTAGCGACTGTAAATTTACTTGTTGTGGACGTGGGAGCAGACAAAATACTACTATCAGCACCACTAAGATAAGAACGGCTACTAACACTTGTGTTACTTTCAGCCGATGTCGTTCTGATGGTGATGGAGTTTGTAGTAGCGGCAGTGGTAAACATTGGGTTTGTCAGTTTGGTGGCAATGATGGGGATAGTTATGGTGGTGGCTGTGGGAACGGTTGTATTTGAACTTATACTAGCAGAAGGTGCTGTGGAAGACATTCTGCTAGCAGTGGAGAACTTGAAAGTTGTTATGCTTTCTGCCTCAGTAATAGCCAGGTTTGTTATCTTCGTGGTGAACGCAGTCGCTGAAGTTGTGGTAACTGTGTTGGATCCGAAAAGTGTGGTATTGACTGTGACATTTGTGGTAATTAATGAGGTAATCATATTTGTGACTGTGGCGAAAGGAACGATGATTTTTGTTGTAGTAATTGGCATTAAAACGATTGTTGTGGTGACTGTGACAGCTGTTTTGATAGTGGCCAATGGCATGGTTGTGGTCAAATCGTTTGTTTGCTTAGTTGATGTATGTATGGAAGCGTCCATCGTTGTTGTCGTTATGGTGGTGCTCGTGGTGCTAGTGGTGATAGTTGTAGCCATAGTCACAGTGGACGACGTGTTTGTTGTCACGATTGTCGTAGGTGTCATTGCAGTTGCGCTCCCAGTCGTAGAAATAGTCATAGTAGTGGTTGTCGTGAAAAAGGCGGCGTTCGCAGCAGAGGTGACTGTTGTCGAGATTGTAGCGGTAACAGAAGATTTTGAGGTCATATCAACGGAGGAGGCCGCACTTGTGGCGGAGCTCGTTGTCGTACTCCTTATTGTTGTAGGATTGCTAAAAGTTAGCTTATCTGTGGTTTTAGTCGTGGACTCGCTTGTAGCAGTGGTGCTCTTATGGATCGCATTTGTTGTACTGAATGTGTCAGTAGTCACAGTAGGAATGATGCTCATAGTCGTAGTGGTGATTATGGTCGTAATTAGTATGCTTGTTGTCATGGTAGCAGCATTGCCTTTAATAGTGGCGGTGCTTATAGTCGTGGGTGCCGTTGTCGTAGAGGCCAGCGTTGTCGTGATAGGGTTAGGTGTTGTGCTTATTGTTATTCTGGTGTCAGTTGTAGTAATACTGAAAGTAGACGCGGGTGTGGTCGCTGACGTTGCGGTGCTTGCTAACGTTGCAGCAGTAATTGTAGTTGTAGTTGCACTGGTGGTTGTTGCGATTCCCCTGGATGTGGTTTTTGACGTTGTACTGCTTGTAGTGGTGGAAGGTTCTGTCGTGATCGGGGTTATTCTTGTCGTGGTAATACTAGTAGTGGTGCTCTTAGTCGTGATTATTAACGCTGTGCTTGTAGTTATGACCATGCTGTTTGTCTTCGTGCTAGTACTAGTTGGGGTGCTCATCGTGATGGATCCTAACGGTGCACCAGATGTGGTCGTGGCGATTGACGTCGCGTAAGTACCACTGGTGGTGCTGCTAGCAATCCTGGTTGTTAATTTTGTGCTTGTTTTTATGGTTGTGGAGCTTGTAATCGTGCTGGTACTCGTGGTCTTTGTGGTGCTTGTTATGCTGGAAGTACTCGTAGTGATGCTCATAGTAATGACTGGTGTCATTGTGCTTGTCCTTATGGTCGTTGTGCTTGTTGTCGTTGAATTACTCGTTGTGGTTGTGATGCTTATTGTCGTGGTAGTACTCATAGAGGTGCTTGTAGTGGTGGGGGCTGTCGTTGTACTGGTCATTGTAGTCGTTGTCGTAGTTGTCGTTGCTGTACTCTTCGTGGTAGCAGTAGTAGTTGTGGCTGTCTGTGTTGTACTAGTCGTTACAGTTTTGGTACTTGTTGTCGTGGTAGTAGTAGTCATTGTGATCATGGTACTTGTTGTTGTGGTAGTGATCGTGGTGGTACTCATCGTGCTTGTTGTTCTGGCGGAATTCCTGCTGCTGGTGGTGGTTTTTGCCGTTGAAGTACTCGTGAGGGTCATGACACTTATTGTCATGGATGTAGTCGTGGTGGTGGATATCGTTGTGCTGGTCATTGTGGCCGTGGTGCTTGCGGCAGTTGCACTAGTAGTACTGGTGGTCGTGGTACTTGTCATCGTGGAAGTACTCGTGCTGGTGCTCGTTGTAATGGTTGTTGCCGCTGTACTAGTCGTTGTGATCGCGGTGCTTGCGGTGGTGGTAGTACTTCGAGTAGTGCTTGTTGTCGTTGTTTTGGTTATTGTGGCCGTGGTGCTCGTAGTAGTGGTGGTTGTCGTTGTGCTGGTCAGTGTGGTCGTGGTACTTGTTATCGTGGAAGTACTCGTACTGGTGCTCGTTGTAATGGTGGTTGCCGCTGTACTAGTCGTTGTGATCGCGGTGCTTGTGGTGGTGGTAGTACTTCGAGTAGTGCTTGTTGTCGTTGTTTTGGTTATTGTGGCCGTGGTGCTTGTTGTAGTGGTGGTGCTAGTCGTTGTGGTCGTGATAGTTGTCGTTGAAGTACTCGTGCTGGTGCTCGTAGTAGTGCTGGTTGTCGTTGTGGTGGTCGTTGTGGTCGTGGTGCTGGTTGTAGCAGTACTAGTCGTAGTTGTGGTAGTGGTAGTTGTTGTCGTGATAGCTGTTGTCGTGGAAGTACTCGTGCTGGTGCTCGTAGTAGTGGTGGTTGTCGTTGTGCTGGTCATTGTGGCCGTGGTGCTTGTTGTAGTGGTGGTGCTAGTCGTTGTGGTCGTGATAGTTGTCGTGGAAGTACTCGTGCTGGTGCTCGTTGTAGTAGTTGTAGTTATCGTTGTGCTAGTCGTTGTAGTCGTGGTGCTTGTTGTTGTGGTGGGAGTACTTGTAGTAGTGCTGGTTGTCGGTGTCGTGGTCGTTGTGGTTGTCGTTGTAGTAGTAGTGCTTGTTGTAGTAGTGGTAGTAGTCGTAGTTGTGGTCGTGGTAGTTGTTGTCGTGGAAGTACTCGTGCTGGTGCTCGTAGTAGTAGTAGTGGTTGTCGTTGTGCTAGTCGTTGTAGTCGTGGTGCTTGTTGTTGTGGTGGTAGTACTTGTAGTAGTGATGGTTGTCGTTGTCGTGGTCGTTGTGGTGGTCGTTGTAGTAGTAGTGCTTGTTGTAGTAGTGGTAGTAGTCGTAGTTGTGGTCGTGGTAGTTGTTGTCGTGGAAGTACTCGTGCTGGTGCTCGTAGTAGCAGTAGTGGTTGTCGTTGTAGTCGTGGTGCTTGTTGTTGTTGTGCTTGTAGTTGTAGTTGTCGTTGTTGTGGTAGTACTCGTAGTGGTGCTAGTAGTAGTGGTTGTCGTTGTAGTCGTGGTGCTTGTTGTTGTTGTGCTTGTGGTTGTAGTTGTCGTTGTTGTGGTAGTACTCGTAGTGGTGCTAGTAGTAGTGGTTGTCGTTGTGGTAGTCAATGTGGAAGTGGTGGTTGTTGTCGTAGTGGTACTCGTAGTTGTGGTCGTGGTGGTCGGGATGGTGCTAGTTGTTGAGGTAGTGGTAGTAGTTGGCGTAGTCGTGGTTGTTGCTGTTGTTGTTAAGTCTGTCAGAGAATGTGCTAAGTATGAGTTTTCACCTAGTTTATTCTGTCTGAGCAAGTAATATATTTTTCCTGCCACCTCACCCCAGTCGGAATTTGAATGAAAGGTAATATCAGTTTTGGGTTTATAGGGCAAATTCTGACACTGAACACTGCATAGCCTAACCTCATTGTGTTTTCCATAGCTATTTTGCCTATTGCGTCTACTGCGTACTGTAAAGGAAGTGCTGTGGCAGGTCCACCTGATAGGTATCTACCTGTGCACATTCACGATAAATATGGTGTGGGCGGGGTAGCTAAGCTGCCGGTTCGGGTATTTGCAGCAAATTTTGAAAGACTGTAATTTGCTCAATTTTTGGAGTTCAATGATAATTTTTATATCATTTTACAGCTTAGAATGTGTTTGTTACAATTTGGTACAGTATAGCTGTCTCATTTCAACTCTTCGGCTTGAACAACATGAAATTTGAACAATAACTTGCAATAACATGAAAACAATTTTTGAACATGGATTTCTCGAAGTGTGGGAGAGCTAACGAAAAGCGTCCAGTTCAGGCTTCAAAGGAAACGTCTTCCCGAGGGCTATTTTTTTCTGAAATTGCTTAACGACTAAAGAAGCTCTAGATTTTGGGAAAAGCGTAAATTTTGTCCGATTTTCGTCAAAATTTTCAAGTTTGGACGCTTATTTTTCTCGATCTGAAAGACAAAACGCAAAACCATGAAAAATAGCCCTGAAAAATTGTCTCAAAAACACGTGTGTAAAGCCATTTTTAATTGAATGCATGAGTTGAGAAATCCGTGTTAAAAACAATCTAGTTGCGATTTTCAAAATTTCACATTTTCGCTGCTGTGCGAAGGCTGAGAAGCCGCAGAGAGCTCTCCGTTGGACATAGCATGTCCTTTAGGTCTACAAAGATGGGCAATACTTGACCGACGGACCAGCGCTGTTGAAGCTGTCCAAATCTTGTAATATTTGATTTTTCGAAAAATGGCCATTTTAACTTGGTAAGCCAAAATTTTGAGATATTTGAGGTAAGTTCATAAAACCGGGTCAAGACCGGGTCGAAGCTCTTGACCCGGTGACCCGGCCCAAAAAGTGACCCGAACTGACCCGGTGACCCGGTTCCATCTCTGGGGCAGGCAACTTGAATCTCAAGTGCATGTATACAAATCGATCTTTGAATATGTGTTGATCGCATGGATTCCATCGAGCTCTAAAACGAAGCCAAGCTGGAAACCGAAAATTCAACTGTCAGACTAATCTCAGGCTTCTCTGACCCTTATGCATATTCGCAAGATAGAAACGTTAGAGATTAATTTTGAGGAATCAAAGTCAGGTTTCTTTAGAAAATAATCTCTTACCGCAAAGGCTGTCAGCGCTTCTCTTCATACAAAGCGGATACAAAGTGAAGGTGTCGCATGGTAAATCATTGACATCTTCATCCCATGCTAATGTCAAGCACTTTTCGTTTCCTGAGTAATTGTATATATCAAAAACATAAGTTCTTTGGAAAGAAAGATAAGGTTTTATACACACAAGTCATATTGTCCTTATGCTAAAAAACTGCTCACAGTTCACACGCATTTAATCACAGGCATCTTTATCAAGCAAACCACAATACAGGGCAGCAGGAGGAAGATTTTTTGCAATCGCAGAAATTGTAAAATATTCTTATTTTTTCCTGCTTAAACTTACCGCCAATAGCATTGTCTGGAAGTCCAGGAGCAAAAAACAAGTTTTCACCACTCCTGCAACGAAGGTAAAATTGCAATAACAAATTAAAGTCGTATAAATCATAAAACTGATGTTTATAAAGTCATTATTTCACTGTACATATTTGGAAATTCAACGGCGAGTAGCAGGCAAATTCGTTTTTGCTGGTATCAGCGAACGTTGTTGCTGTAAGGATAGCCAAACGATAAGGCAAAGAACTAAAGTATATTAGAATGATTCGTGTTTGTGTTCGACTGATACTATTAGAAGGAAGCTAAGGAATAACATTCTATATCCATTAAGCCTATTTAGGCTATAAAACTTTAAACCCAAATAACCAGACTAATCGCCGAATTCTTACAAAACGAATCGATGAATTCCATCCAACGGGGACATGGATTTGCTCTGGACATTTTAATCAGAGTAGGACCGTGTCGTAGCCTACTTAGTTCCGACAGTAGTTTCTTTCAGGTTTCGATATTCCAGTTTACTGAATGGGGTGCTTTATGGGGTGCTTTTCTGTCATAAAAGTAAGTAAGTAAGTTAAATAACAAATAGGTAAACTTAAATAACAATTATCAATTTTTGTTGTTATACTAACATCAGTTGACAATTCGGATCAGCAAAGTGAAACCATTGATCGGTGGCATCTTTTTCATAGCCATCAATAAATACAGCTGTGTTACCAAATGTTGGGACACTAAAATACAGATGTTTAAGTATGTAGATGTGTTCAGAAATTTTGTATTTTGTGCAAAATCTATGTATCTGTTTGTATAAGTGGTTCGAAACGTTTGTCCAATATCAATCTATGCTTTTTAGGCTGTTTCCACAAATGTTAGCTTCTTTTTTATACCAACAGTAATATACACATTTTGACACATAATTTCTGTCAACGTTAGTTGTATTATTTACACATATCAGTAAATTCATGATTTCCGATCAAACTGAAAATTTGGCACACCAGAACTACATCATAACTGCAGATGCAAAACTGCATAGATTTGAGGTTTGTAAAGCTGTACCGTTAGATATCATAACCTGTCTGGTGAATTTATAGACAATTCATGACTAGAAATACAATTTCGCATTCTACAATAAGATGTTGTTTAATTATAAAGAACTTGAATTTGTCCTTGTGAGCATGAAGCTTTTTGACATTGAATGGTCGAACTTCGGTTAGCTCACTGTTCATTCCCGGCAAGTATTGTACAATGATAACTGCTGAGCAATCTGATGATATGATTTGATACATCTAATTACATACGTTATATTATCTAATGATAACTATAAACATAAAACAAGTCAACCTGCCAACCAAGTTTTGCGAAGGTTTCAAGTGTCAAGCCAACAGGCAGCGCAGAGGTTTTCTCTTAAGTTCGGTTCAACCTATTTCTGTAACATACATAAGCGAACGAAGGAAATCCTGCTCAGCTTGATTTCTAAACCACGGCAATGTGCCTCCTTGAGCAACACAATAGGAATTCCCATCCAGAGCAGTTTTCTTTGGTTCCTCATCATCGTTGCAGAGAAAGGCATCAATTTCCGTGATATATTGAAAAGTGCAGGCACCACCTACAACATTTTTTCCGACTGCATGGGCGTTTTGTGAAGTAGTTGTCAAATTAATCAAGGTTAAGCTGAAGGCCTTCTTGCATATTGTGCGCAAATCTTGGGTACAAACTTCTTGCTTTAAAGGAAGAAGAGGAAAGTCATCATATTCCACTGAAGGTTCGAAAAATTCGGACCTTGAATGGGACTCTGGACTCAAGCCCACGACCTTTGCGCACTAGACAAACGCTTTGCCAACGGAGCTGCGGAGGTGCTGTAGTATCAAAGTTGGAGGAGTTCGTGTAGCAATGCGTGAACTTTCACTTCGTGAACCCACGTACAAAAAGATAGAAGAAACGCAGCTAAAGAGCCGTCAAACTTGTTCAACAGATATAACTAAGAAGGAAAAACAAAGTCATGTACAACAGAAGATCAAGCATACAAGAACCAGAAAATGAAACAGGGATCGTGGACTGACATGGCATTAAGTTTTACATATTATTTATTATTATTATTTATATTTACATATGACAGTTTTATTATTATGACGTTGTTTGATGTCCAAATAAAATAATTATTTTCTTATTTTCCAAAATTTCGAGTCAAGTTAATTCTCAGATATTTGGTTAATTTTCTTACGTAAATTTGACCTAAAATTTCTTCCAATCCTGAAAATTTTTATCAAGTGCAAGTGACAAGGAAGTGTGGTATCCATCCATTTAGTAGGTAACCATCAAAATGGTATCCATTTAACAGTCAAAATAATGTATGTAGTTGCTTACTTGTTCGCGAAAACCTTTTCCGTCGCCGATGATTGGTTTCGCTATTATCGTTTGATGTGGTTAATGTCACAGAAGCTAGGATTTGCACCAGTTCTGATAACCGAACTTCATTTGATGTTGAGCTGTTGCTTCCACGAATTTCATTTGTTACGTTGTCGAATTTTTCAAACTAAAACAGATAACTAAAATCAAGAAATTTGTCCATGCTCTATCCTAAGATTTCATTATTGCTTGTAAAATCAGTTTATTATTTCAAGATAACTTGAAAATGTAAGATATATCGACCATTTCGTGGCAGTGAATTTCTTTCAATGTTGTTTTCCGCTTTTGCGCGACACAGAAAGAATACTGCCCCAAAACTAGAAGGTAGCTCATGCCGTTCCAATGTTGTCCACTCTGCTCTACACCCCAACACCGATTATTGCTGGAGTGATAAAGGAGTTAATTCAGGGGCCACTGCTCTTCCTTATCTACTGCGATGATCTCTCAGATACTGTATCCGACGAATGACTTATAAGCGCGGATGACAGCAGTCTGGCACTCTTGTTGCAACAATACCATCAGCCGATTCTAGAGGAATCATATCGTTTCTTTACGGGAAGCTGATCTTGCAGTATAGGACTGGGCCAGCAATGGGCAACACTGCTAAAAGAAATTCAATCTTTGGTCATACCCCGGAGACAAGATGCTCACCTTGTACGATCCCTGAGCCAAGGATGATCTGAATTCAACAATGGCAACTCAATCAATCTGTATTAGATTTGGGATACACCAGCAAGTTATCCTGGAGCAAACATCTCCTTGGTAATGCGGCGCTTACAGCTGTATGATAAGTAGGCGGTCATCGGAATTCCTCTTGGAACGCGCCCGCTACCATATGGCTCTAATCCGCTCTATCATAGAATTCAATCTCCCCTTCCTCAATGCTCCGAAATATGCGTTGAAAGCTCTTGAAGCAGTTCAAAGCTCGTTTGTTCCCTAACTACCGTTTGATACTGTCAGGCACAGGCAAATGATCAATTCGGTGTACATTTATTAGCAGTTCGTGAACGGATTCTTCATGGTTTCATACAGACGAAAAGCACTTGGTCGTTTTGCCAGAAATTCCAACGTTAAGAGATTTGAAATTGAACTCTGAATCTGAACTTGAATCCAAATTTGAACTCTAAACATCTCTACTTTCCTTTTGCACCAAGTCTCCGGAACAATAATCCCTAATGAAGTGATCAACCTGCGAAGTTCCAAGGGACCCCCCCCCCGGCAATCTATACACTGAATCCTCAAAGATCATCAAGAGTGGAAGTGGATGCTGTTGTAGGTTTTCTATATTTTACTTTCGCAAACTTTATGAAACAGGTAACTGAAAAGGTAGCACCTCGTCAGTTGCGAATCCAGGGGAGGAGTCCTGGAGGTTGGAACCACCTCCTTTGTGGGCTGTCCACAGCAAAATTTTATTAAGATTTAATTAGATAAAGTGTAAATTTTTGTGAAAAACCCTTCTTTTTGTCAAAACCACGCCCTTTCAAAATCTTGGATCCGCCCCTGTACCTCGTCACTATATTAAAACCTAATTCAACTTATTAAACTTAAGTGCTTGTAATTTAAATTTTATTAGTTGGTCAACTAAATTTCATTAAACATCAAACATTGAAAAATTGAGTGACATTTTAACTGCAATTTAATGCTAACTAATGCTAATACGTTAATTTAGTTGAGAGCACTTACAGTAATACTTAACTGGCCGAACATATTCAGAGGATACAACATTATATAGTTAGGATACTGTGCAGTTTACAAAGACGTAGAATTTACCAGCGAATTGATCAGTATTGAAATACTTACTACAACTTCAAATTCCGGAATTTCTTTTAGTTTATCATATTTGTAAGGATTGAGGCTGCAGATTGTGATGGAAGGAAACGGAATGGAAAAGTCAGTGGTTACCTAAAGCATCAGATAATAACTGGTAAAAATTAGCTTGAGACAAATAAATAGAAACGGTCAAGTTTCTTAGATTTAAGGTTGACGAACGTACAATGTCTTCGAGGTGTTGTGCGTTGTTTTGTTAAAGTTAACACTACTGTGTCGATGGGCGGGCGCTTTGATGACACCAATTTAAGGGGGGGGCTACGAATTTCACTAAAAGTTCGATGTTGGAAAAGCTAGCTAGTCTTTTGCCACATAATAGTATTAGGTTTAGTGTAAAATAGTTTAAAGTTTGAAAGAATTCCATGCAGCATAGCGTCCTGTGGAGCCATCAGAAGTTGGTGTTATCGGTCCAAAGCTCGACATGACACGTACACAAACTTGGCCTCGCCCTGGTCGCTATGTGCAAGGCACGGTACCAAAATTCTCAGGAATTAGTTCTGACATATAGTGCTTTGATATCGTGTAAAATAATCTCTAGACCATTGCCTACTTTTCTGTGCTATACCATCAAAGTGCGAAAAATTGGGTGTTGTAGGTCTATACGGGTGGAGGTTAACTAACCTCTAATGAGCTGTGCTTTACCAAATGAGCCAAACTTTGCTCCAATTAATACTCCAAGTATCTGTCTTAACTTTGGTATAAACGACGTGATTTCGTTAATCCCTGCGTTCGCAGGGCAGGATTATATTACCGATATTTGGTGCTGTTATTTGGTACAATTTCGAAGATGTGAGCCAATTACTCCAAAATACTGTGGCAGAATCGGCTGAAACTTTGCACATTACAGGCCAGTGAGTGCACCAAGATGTGCCGAAAGCTATGTCACTAAACCTCGCTCCAATGTTTAGAAATGCTAGATTGATTTCTCAAAGTATGGATGGCGATCGCTCCAAAAAGCTCTAAGACAGTTATAAGCGCATACTGAACGAAGGAAGCGTCATATCGAAAAACGGATTTCATATTCGGATTCAGCAGGTCAAATAACCCCTATAAGCACCTTTTCGGCAAAATCGGAGACAAAAAATTTTTTGACCCCATTTTTACTGCGCTTAGCTAGCTTTTCAGGCCTAAAAATAAGGGTTATTTCTTAACAAAAACTTTGCTAGCACACTAACCAGAAAACCAAAACCCTTGAAACTCACAGACAGTTTGCCCCTATTAGAGCCTAATACTTGGCAAAAAGCTGGGGTAGGCTAGGAGCTGTCAATTTTATTAGATCGAAAACGGCGCACGGTCACTTTGCAACTTTTTGCCAAATTTCAAACTTTGAGCTGTTATTGCTGAAGAAGGAAGCAACGCTCCAAAGCCGCAATACTTTTAATATTTAGCACTAGAAACAGTTAACATTTATGGTTGAAAGTTTCAGAATTGGTCAAACCGTTAATCCACCAGAGCTGAAAAAACCTTTTTGAAAAATCCGATTTTTCGAACTAAAATTTGTACTTTGGCGTCTGCCAAAAACGGTGTATATGAGATATATTGTTGCCCACCCTAAACTTTTTAAATTTGATATGTTGGCTAACGTTGGGGGGGGAAAAGTAGGTCTCTCCGACGATGTCGTGCCAACCCGATCGTAGCCCCCCTTAATATGTCAATCTCAATTTTTCTAATTTCTATAAGCCTTTCATCCAACGAGATTGTATGCTTTATTCGAATTTGTAGCCAGCTTATTTTTTAAGACTTCCTATGTGTATGTGATATACATTTGATATACGCAGTCTTCGTATGCGACCTCACCTTTGGTGAATAAATCGTATCATACTTCAGGTATTCAGCGATCAAAATAGTGAACTCGTAAATCAATAACGTTACAGCTCCTAAGAAGACAGCTAACCACAATAAACGATAGGGTGATGGCCAACTTGGTCGCGCGAATAAAAACGCGTTGGTAGATAAATGGCCAGAAACAAGAAGCATTTGTCAAAGAGCCAAATCACTGCACCTAGCTAATGAGACATACAAAATATTCCATGAATTATAATGAATGCTGAACATGTTGACCCTGTTGAAATAGTTTATATACTTCTAAAATGTTATGCCTACACATCTCGCAATATTAAGGAGATATTTTGGAATATTAAGATAATTTGGAAAAAAAGAACATTTACTACTACTCTTATCGCAGCTTATGTATAATTGAGCCTGGAATCAGCCATTGTCATGTTCAGAGATAATTATGGTTAAGTTATCTTTAGCACAATAACGACAATTGCGTCAGGATACTTGCACAGCATGGAGGAGACTCTTAGAAAAAATATTTAAAGAGTTACCTAATAAATTAACCAAATACGCTTAAACTTTGTTTGCACGGTGACCGTATCTACCGAGCAATCAGGTGAGCCCGTACTAGAGCTGAGAATGATTTGAATTATTAAAAAGCCATTGAACCCTCTTAGCGACAGTAAGTAAGTCAAACAAAGGACCATATGTAGCTGAACAAAATGTTTTACAGAGGGACTGAGCTCATAAAATTTAAAACTCTTTTTCAGCCACCTCGCCCCAGTGTTCCGGGTAAAGGCAATTATTAATTTGCAAATTTGGCTGGAAGTAGGGAGTCTGGCATTAATAGTATTGGCAATTGTCCTAAGTATTTTCCTATGCTATCAACATTTTCATTATGATTATTACAACGAAGAATTTGCATTAGTTTACCTCGGCCGTTGATCACCTCTTGTGATCTTCGGTAAATTGACCAGGAGGAATGACAATCTACCATCAAAAGAAAACCTTAGTATGCTTTAGTAAGCGAGGCTCAGTGTTCCAGGCTCTTATTTCAAAGTTGGGTGTACTGGGCAAAACAACACTCCTCCGGTATCCTGTTTACGGATACCAAGCTTTCTATCACTCGGTGCTCGGATTTCGGTTTGTAGAGCGCTTTGACGGTGGTTCGGGAGCAGATAAAGTAGTGACGGTTATAGTTTTGGTGAAGGTTTGCTTATTGTTACTTTACCAAGCTGGAAGGGATCCTGGGTTACCGGATCCTAACAGTAAGCGGGGTTAAGGGGGTCCATTTTTGGCCGTTTTTTCGACCATCTCCGAGTTAATTTTTTACACATTTGTTGTTTGAGCGGGATATTTTAACGGGTTTTTGAAATTTAAGTAGGATTTCTTATGGTTGTTGAGTAATTTGACCTCAAAGTTGGGGTGTGCTTGTATTAAACATAGAAAATGTGGAAAAAGTGGTGATTCTATTCTTGCGCCAAAAAATCTCTCGATGAACGATCATGAATCCGTATAACTTTGGATTTGAATTGGAGCTATGACCATGAACTGCGGTATCTTGGAAGTTGAATTTGATTTAGACTTCTAAATATTTTAAAAAATGTTTATTTGAGGTAAACAGCGGAAAACCATTAAAATCCAACGTTTCTTGTGGATGAAAAGTAGAGTCGTTCGTCATTGTATACTGCTCTAATTCAAAGGCCTAAATAAATATTCTAATTCCAATGTTCCGTAGTATTTAAATAGGCGGTTCCAATGATACCAATTGTTTCTTTGTTACTGTCACCAGTTTTGAGATTTGTTTAGAGCAATAATACGAATTTTTAGCAAATTTTGAAAACTGCGGTTTCTTCGGAAATTTGACTATTACGACATCAGGATCGTCCAAACTGCATCTTTTGCACTTCAGCTTGTGTGCGCCGCCAAAATTTTGTCTTTTGGCAATGAAAAAATCAAACACAATTTAATAAATGGCATGAAACATAAATAACGACAATGTTAGACAAAGTCAGACTGACACAACACATACACTCCAAAGTAAGAGTGAAAGTACACAAGAATAAACAGGAAAGCTAATTTGTATATTTAAAGTCTGTGTGCGACACTCCTGGCGGAGGGTGTCCTGCGTCCATTTCTTGGCGACAGTTGCTGCTTTTCTTTTTGGTCTGGCTCCTTGACCTTGCTTAAAGTCATCTGCAGGGAGCTGAACGAGACAGGACGGGTCTACATTGTTGCCGTTAGAGCCATAATTCAGCATCGTGATTTGTCCTAGTTTCCACTTTCGAGGAGGAGTCCCATTTTTAATCAGAACAACGTCATTTAACTTGGGTCTTTGCCGACTGTGATTTTGTTGTATTGAGACATGGCGGTCTCTGAGGCTGTTTAAATATTCCTTTTTCCATAATGACCAAAAGCCACTGAGAACAGCTTGTCTGTTTTGTCTCCAATTTTTGAACTAAAATTTTTGATGAAGTCGATTGCCATTCGTGCCATGCCATTGCCATGCCATTTCCAACAAATTTGTTCAAACTTCGTTTCATCGATCCAATTAGTCGTTCATAGATTCCACCCATCCAAGGTGCTTTCTCTGGAAATTTCCAACTTTTCCCTTGGCTGGACAAAAACTCTTAGACGTCGTCATCAACAGGTATCTAACAAACATCTTCCAGTACTTGATGCAACACGTATTGTTTCTTGCTTTAAAGGGCGCAGCTTTAGTTTGTTCACAGCTTCCTCCGTTATGTAGGAACGTAGGGTACCGGTATCAAACAGTAGCTTTTTGGAGACACCATCCCCGTTTTCGCATTCAAAGCAGGAACAAGAGCTGTCTGCATAACCGCTCTGTGTCCACGAGCAAAACGAGTCGGTTACATAAACTTCTCAGATTCGTTTTCTTCAGATTCAGAAGATGTGGCCAAAACTCCTTCCGGGCTTGCCTTAACACCTTGTCCAACTTTTGCAGGACAAAGGTTTGAGTGGTGCTTTTTCTCTTTACAGTAAAAGCACTGCCTTTTGCCAGGACAATCTGATACTCCTTGTCCTTTCGGAAGACAGCAGTAGCAGTATCTACGCAACTTTGTTTTTTTGTTTCTAAGTCAGGACATTTTTTACACGGATCGGAAAATTGTGCACTACCACAATAAACACTACTTGGCTTCTTTTGGGAAACAGCCACCAATACTTCAGCTGTGATATGGGTCATTCGTTTCATCTTCATTTTGTTGTCAGACATTTCAAACCTGGTTTCTTTTGATTCTCCCAGTTCTCTGACAACAACTTCTTTTAGAAATCGTCACAGATGCGATCGTCGCTTCCGTTTTTGCGATTAAATTCTATTCGAATATCTGGGGGCAGCTTTGACAATATGAGTGGAATAAAAACTATCCCAAATTTATCGTTGCCAACATCCAAGGCTAGTAGTCCACGAATGTGCTTTCCCATTCATCGAAGTCATAACTAGTTTGGAAGTTTCTTCGGTTGACCGCTGAAGCTGGAACAGCTCTTAAAAATGGGCAAAGATGACAATCTGTTCTTTCCAAATCGTTTTTACTAGTATCCACATAGGATAGTTTGCATTTTTGCCCCAGCCAAAAACTGCTTAGATAGTTGAACTTTAACTGCTTAGATAGTTGAACTTTTCAACATCGCTTAAGCTTTTGTTTGAATGGATGGCGGCGTTGTAGGTGTCCCAAAACTCCTTTCACTTCAATGAACCTCCCTGGAATTTAGCAATTGTCAGCTTTGGCAATTTCACATATTCTTGGCTAGTCAACTAGAACTGTTGGACAACTCTTCAATGGTGACTGGACGGTCAGCTGCGAGGAGATCAATTCCTTGGTCTACATATTTTTTGGAGTGAGTTATCTGATTTTAGTCTGAAGAACTTGGCACTGATATATATGAAGCCGTGTTTTTGAACATTGTTTTGCTATAGTACTGAGATGTGATCTGCTATAGTTGAGTTATGGCGTGTCAGTAATGACAGTTAGTTTCTGATAAGTAGAAACTTAACAATTGGCGCACTGAATGGCTCGTCTCATTGGTTCTCTGGACGCATTCCAGTCCGATATTGAACCTTGGGCGTCCTACGTGGAAAGACTTGAACAATATCTTCTAGCGAACGACGTAGAAGATGAGGATAAAAAGAAAGCCGTTTTCATCAGCACTGTGGGAATCCACACTTATGCTATTCTAAAGAATTTGTGTGCGCCACAGAAACCAGCTGATAGAACTTTTGCTCAACTATTGGAACTCCTATTATCCCATTTTGTGCCCAAACCTGTGGTCATTGCGGAACGCTTCAAGTTTCACAGACGCGAACAAACGGCAGAAGAGACTATCAGTATGTTCATCACAGAAGTTCGCAAATTGTCCTTATACTGCGAATTTGGTGATTACCTGGAGCAGGCACTCCGGGATAGATTTGTTGCCGGCCTCTACGATGAGGCAATTCAGAAGCGTCTGCTCACTGAAAGAGAACTCTGCCTTAACAGAGCCATAAAAATTGCGCAGTCCATGGAATCGGCGAAGAGGAGTACAAAGGAACTTCAAGCTACCAAGGATTTGCGTTATCCAGTTCATAAAGTTTCAAAGGCTAACGACAAACTCAGAGTTGCGTCAGGTGAGAACTACTCTTCAGGTAGTAAAAGGGACATTCCTAAAATCTGTTATCAATGCAAAAAGTCGAACCATTTGCCCACCGACTGCAGATTCAAAGAAGCCACTTGCCATAACTGTCACAAAAAGGGACATATTGCATCGGCCTGTTTTAGAAGAAAGTCAAGGAATCTTGCCGCTAAAGAAATAAGTGCTTCGGATCATGAATCTGAGGACAGCTACTACGAGAAACCGATTTACTACGTTCACTCCGTCCGTGGAACGAAGCCATACTGGGTTTCAGTTGAAATCAACGGAGCTCCAGTGAAAATGGAGCTGGATACGGGTGCGGTAGTATCCATTGTCCCTTATCAGTTCTGGAGAAAACATTTTCCGAAAGTTCAATTACAACCATGCCAAATGAATCTGAAAACCTACAGTGGTGCGTACATACCTGTTGTTGGTCAAAACAAGGTAACTGTTTCATATTGCTCTAAAGCCTATAAAGAAATGGATCTAATTGTCGTCAAGTCAACTGGTCCACCACTTCTAGGAAGAAACTGGCTGAACAGCATACAGCTAGACTGGAAGGAGGTTTGCAAGGTTCAAAGTGTCAAGCTGGCAAATGAAAATAGGAAGCTAGAGTTGCTGCTAAAGAAATTTTCAGGACGTCGGTTTATACAAGAATTGGGTGACTATCTACCTCTAAAAGAGTCTGCAGTGCCACGAGTTTGCAAACCGAGACCGTTTGCATTCGCTGTGCGGTTTGCCGAGGGTGACACTGTATGGGTTCGAGACTATATTGGTCCTTCCAAATGGGTAAAAGGTTCCATTGAGTCCACTCTGGGTTCTGGGTTATTTGTGGTAAACGTTGACAAAGGCACGTGGAAGCGCCATCAAAATCAGCTACGCAAACGAGACGCGGCTGGTGGTGGTAGTTCCGGACCTGGGACAACATCGTCTGATGACGACGCGTTGGGGGATGCTTTTTCCGGTGATTTGGGTTTGAATTTGGGAGTTGCTCCGAATGCCCCTGGCCGCCCAAATACTCCGCCGGAAGCGCCAGCTGCTCGCCCTGTGCGAGTGCGTAGACGGCCCTTCACATTCGTACCTGGTTCTGACCGTGGGTTCTTCCGTCCGGAGTAAAGAACGAAGAAAATATCTTTAAAAGAAGGGAAAAGTTGTAGTGTTTTTGAACATTGTTTTGCTATAGTACTGAGATGTGATTTGCTATAGTTGAGTTATGGCGTGTCAGCAATGACAGTTAGTTTCTGATAAGTAGAAACTTAACAATATATGAAGCCGTGTCTGCGGGAGCTATCATTGTCTTGTTCGACGATTCCCCTCATCATCTAAAAAATTTCAATTTCCACTCTGCTTATGCTAAGTGGCAGTGACAGTGTCTAATAAGATGATCATGACAACACTGATGTTTCTACGACTAGTTTACGATTCGCAGTAACAAAGTTTATATCTAACTAAAATAAAAATTAACGTTCTTTTTCTCTGCCATTTGATGCTGAGATGGTTGCTTTACATTCCAAAGAATGCGCTAGCATTGAAGAAGACAAAATTTTAATTGTGTAAAAATACTACCGTGGTCAAAGTGTATATACTACATTTGTACTTGGTCTTTTTACCTGGGTGTGGGGTAGAGGGTCCAGCCACCATAACCGGAATATTTTGGTCTAAAATCGTTAATTTATATACTGGTTTCTGTGGTTCTGTGTTTCTCAATTTACGCCAGAGAAGTTTTATGGCTCGAACCTTTATACTAAGGATTTGCAAAAAAAACTTCGAAAAGATATTTGGTTATCCTCAAAAAAGCCATATTTGGTGTAAAAACTTATGCCACAGGAAACACAGAAGGATGAAATGGGGCTGATTCATTGAAGTAACTTAGTCCTAGGCCCAGCTTTCGGTATGAGCCAATTCAGAAGCACATAGCGCATGCTAACTAGGTTTGAAGGTGCAGACCCCGAAAAGTCAAAATTCAGCGGAATGCATCAACTTTGACAGGCCGCTGTGAGATTGTAGGAGGTGTAGAAGAACTTTTTAGAATGTCTCCAACTATTATATATGTTACGTACAAAGTCCGCAGTCATACAATGTCAGCATTGTATAGCATTTCCGTACAATGTCAGCATTGTACGTACAATGCTGACATTGTACGGTTTACAGCCATACAAAGTCAGCATTGTATGACCATTGACCGTATAAACTCCGCTGTTACACTACACTGCCATTTTAAATTGCTAACATGTACAATCTTTGCATGCTTTGTTTGGATTTTGCTTATTTTAGTCCTAGAACCTTATAGAAAATACTTTAGTAGTTTAATTTTCACAAGTTGGATTAATTATCTAAATATTTATTTAGGGAAGTTGGTAGTTGCTTAGTTGGATTCATTAATTTGTTTCATTTGTTTGTGCAAGAAAGTCCATGATGGCACTTGCTGTTGCACAAATTTCCTTCTTTCTTGCATTTACACTTGTTAGTTTGGCACTTTTTTTGCAGTGACAAGCTACCATTCTTGGGGGGATACCAGACCCGAATGAAAACCAACAGCGGATCTCAACGTTATTGTTTTAGGCGGCACATCTTCACTTTGTATAAACTTTCCTTGGTTGGCTCAAGTTCATTGTGAGAACAAGCGAAATCTGAAAACATCAATTTTGGGGCTCAATCAAGGCAAGCCTGCCTACGAGAGGTCGAGCCTCTCAGAAATCCTGAGTTTCCGTTTTAAGGTCAAACTTTCGGCAAATTTGAAATCATCCAGATTACTGGCGCCCTAGTGTAAACGTCTCAATGACCCCAAAGTTTCTCGTCCGTTAACCACATGTCTGGCCCACAATTCCATTCTTACCCCGCGTAATCCTGGGTCCACAATTATAATTTTTAGGTCGTTTGTTCAACCAATACTTATGTCTCTTAGTAAAACTATAGACATACTTGGGTAGTGACTGACACTTTAGTTGGTGCAGGCTTGGCTTGTCACAGTTTGAATTCAGTATGTATGACACATTTGCTTACGCATGTAGCCAGTCATTCTTGCTTAAGCCAGTTTAGACAAATGCGCTTGCAAAAGCTTAGGCCTATGTTAACGGGCTAGTCAGCTTCTATGATTTATCAGTAGTCATTTGAGATCCTTCCAGCGTTTTTTCAGAACACAAAATATGGCTAGCACAGGCTGGGGCTAGTCTCTATGATTTCATTAAGCTAGGTTTAGTTTTGTTGATGATCTGCTGTTGTTAAAGTCTGACGGCGAAAAAAGTACAATTTTCAATGATTACATGTTTACTGTGTTATGAAGGGTGAAACTTTTGTGCCGCGCGTGTAAAGAATCCGGTAAAGTTAAAAATTAGTTTAATTTTTCGTACTAGTTTTTGAGAAGTAATGTATGCGTCAATTTAACGCACCTTACGCCAGAATATACATTTTTTCTAGACTTTCACTTCACAATATACATTGGAGGTTTCTATAAAGTTTGAAGGATATATGGCCTCTAATTCTCCGCTATAGTTTATTTGTGTACAGTATAGCCAGAATTTCGGAGCTTTGAATAGGCCTTTCCGCCTATTGATATCACTAAACCCATGATCGCACAATTCCAGATAAATCTGGATTTGCATAGTATTTGATAACTTTACGATACGAAAGAACATTGTAAATGCATATAACAAACAATTCAGTGCATTGAGTAATAGTCTGAATTGATTTCGAAATAACTAAGCATTATCCCTGTAAGTCTTAAGCAGAGTTTATGAGTTAGCATATTCTCATTGATGAGGATGAGTGGGAAATTAATTATAGCAAGGGTTTTAACACCGGTCACCGACTAAAACGAAATCCTGGTTTTTCTTTCTGATATTATCGATCTCTAACATAATATTTCTTGGCAAGACCTTCTGAAATGTGGTTTTATAAGATTTTATACTTTATATGGTATCATTACATTTATAATTTGTATATTTTTATGCTTGGCTGGCCTGACAGTAGTGGTGGGTGAAGACGTGGTCATTAACTGTGGTGGTTAGGCAAACGCCTGACTAACTCTTGTAAATATATAACACACATAACATATTACACTGCTCTGTTACAAACTCGGCTACCTTAGCTGCTCCTCAATGGGCTGATTTAAAAGTGGACTCCACAACTAATAGGTAAACTTTCTTGGAAAAAGTAGCTAGAGCCGCATTTGTTTGATTCACAGCGTCAGTCGTTAGTTTTTGCTCCGGTAAGGTACTAGACATTTATTATCCACAGGAAAATTATGTTTCATTTTTCTGTCCTTTGAGTAAGAAGTGATCACCCTTAAAATGAACATACGTAAAACTAGTTGTCACTCTTTAGTTTGCTAAGGCATTATTATTGCCTCAATTTAATTAATATTCCTGTATTGGGATTTAAATTTTAATCTAATTACCTAAGATATCATAAGCATTCTTTGGATTAAAGCAACCGGATTGGAATTTTCCTTAGTTTCTGGCTTGGTTTTCTAATTTTGGCTGGGTAGGGTAACAGCCTCCGCTGGCAAACCTAACACGATTAGCTCAGTCGGCGTCTAAACGCTTGTACTAATTAAAATTGTTTAGCCTAAAGGTTCAAACTCATCTGCGAAGGAAAAAGTAATTAGACGCCTTATTTCTAGGGTAACATAACATGGGCATAGTGTTCACTTTGCACTAAGGCACACCTGTAGGAAAGTTCGATTTTTGTCCCCTTAGCCCTTAGCAAATCGCAGAAAACGAACAAAATTGCAGGAAGCAAAAGCTCTTTTGTTCTCTGATAAACTTCGGAAATTGTACTACAAGTTGAGTTGCGAACATTTGTTTGAAAAATCCAAACTTCTGACGTTTCAGCTGAAACAGATTTAACTTTTCAATTAAAAACATTTTTACGATTTTCATGTGATTGGGTCCACCATTACATTAACAGCCAAACAGCGTTCAAACAGCGTGGTTGTAACCAAAGTTTCTTCTTCTGCGTCATGTTAGCGATAACGGTGTTTACTTGCTCTAACTTGTACTTAACAATACGCTGATATAGATGTTTTTGTACGGGAAACTGGTTTAAAAGCATGCGTGAGCAATTACTTAATTTTATCGTTTCATTTTTCCAGAAATGTCAGACGCTATGAGCTCTCCTGAACATGTGTGTCAAATCTGCTACAGCCCAGCGTCTCTATTTCAACTTCGCAACTGTAAGCATGAGTTTTGTCGAAACTGTTTGTCACGATTTTCCGAAATTACCATCAACGAATCCTATGGCATTGTCAAATGTCCAAGTTCAGACTGTGAAGTAGAAATTCATCCAAACGACATTTACCAGATTTTAGCCGACAACCCGGAACTTCTAAATCGCTATGAGTATCACACTATTCGCCGCTCCTTTGTCCCTTCAGATAATTTATGCTGGTGCCCTGGGCAGACTAGTTTATGTCGATATGCCGTCCTAGTCCCCAGCCGAACCGAATGCCCAGTGGTGACTTGTGGATCAAAAGATTGCAAAAATCACTTTTGCTCAACCTGCAGCCGATCTTGGGCACCGGATCACAAGTGTCAGACCGATCAGGAGTATCAGGAAGACTCCACCCACAAACGATGCCCCCATTGTTATGCTGTGATCGAGAAAACCGGAGGCTGCAATGAAATGAAGTGCCGGGTCTGTGGACTTAGATTCTGCTGGATTTGCCTGAAGCCTAACCCGGGCAGTTTCCACTACGTGGGTCGGGGAACGTGTCCGTTTTGGACCACGGAGTCCCCAACTATCGAAACAACGCGACGAAAAACGGCTGTGACCATGCTTCTGTGCTGGACCTTTGCCATTCCAATTGGAGCCATCTGTCTTAGCCTTATGGCATTCACGGTCAGCCTCTGCTTGCCTCCCTTTATTGGATACAGACTGTACAAACAGGAATCGCGACGCTACCTGATTACAAGACTTATGCTTTTCTTCATCACCACAGTGATTTGTTACATCTTTCTCATCCCATCCTGTTTTCTGGTGGCGGTCTTGTTGCTGTTGGCTTTGCTGTTTTATGTTTACTTTTGGCTACCCTTGTCAATTTGCGTTCCCTTGGAATTCTTGGACCACGTCGTGCCCAGAAGATTTGAGGAAGATGAGGGTGATTTGGCTGAAGTAGTTGTGGAACAGTCGAAGAGCTCAACTACTGTAACTGAGAGCACTGAATGAGGAAATTACTAATACTTGCACATTTTGTATTCGTACCTTCTACTTCAATATAACTTGTTTCATAAGTTTGCACCTTGTGGTTAAATATTCATGTTTTCATATGACGACAGCACTGTTCTTCTGCTTTCGAAATTAGCGAAAACTCATTGGAAATAAGTTCTGGGGTCTTGCTTCGATTACTCCCCCCCCCTCAAAATCCTAAAACTGGACCAACTGAGCTAAGCTTTGGTGTGGGTACATATGTTTTCAACTATGCTGAGAATGAAATTAAATATCGTGAAATGTTTCGATTTCGCAAAATTGGATTTTTCTCGATTCGCAAAAGAGGACCAAGGGAAATTGAAACATTTTTGTGTTCGATTTTGTTGTAAAGCTGCATGGTAGGGATGGGGTTTTCCGGCACAGCACAAATGAAAGAAAGAAGTACGTTTCTCGATTCAGCATTTAATGCTTTCATGTTAATTTAAGCGAACAGCTATAGCTTTCCTGAAGTAACTAAAAAGTTTTCGGTGTTTCGTGGTCACCCTTACGAATCGAAAAACCAAATTTCCCGAAGTAGAAGATATTTGCGATATTTGAAAACATACCACCCATACCAAATTTTAGCTCAATTGGTCAAGATTTAGAAATTCATGGGTTGGGCGGGTAATCGAGACAAGACCCAAGCCACACTTCATCTTTTTAGCTACTGAATATGAAGACAAAAGGAGGCAGTTTCATATGTAAACACCAAAGAACCGAAAATTTCGGTCCTCCGGTGGGAGTCAAACCCACGGCCTTTCACAGACGGGCCAAATGCTTTATCAACTGAGCACTGTCGTCTCAGGCAATGAAGGAGTTCATGTACCAATTATATGACTCACTACGTTGATCAATTGGTCAAGTTTTAAAACATTTGAGAGGGTCGGGTGGGGGTAATCGAGACACACAAGACCCAAGTCCTCTTTACAATTAATCTCTTTACCTACTGAACCCTGTCAGAGAAGCAGGCATAAACTAACTGATAAACACGAAAACTAACAATACGTGTATAAGTAAAATTTCGGAGGAACCTAAAAGTTCCCCGCGTTGCAGAAAATTTCAGTTACAATTTAGGAAAGGAAGAGTAGATTTCTAGAGACAATTGTAGAACTGAGAAAAATCCAGTCCCATTTATATGTGCATTGGCTCTGGGTAGCAGCTCCCTAAGCCTTAGCGCCTGTTAGTATTTTTAGAAAGCTTAAGGTCAGGCTATTATCCTAGAACTTTTTCGAAGACGATCACACTGTTAAAGATGAGTCATTTCTTTGCTTATAACGCTGAATTCTGCACAGAATGATTTCGTTAGATCTAAATGTACAAATTTTTAGACGTTTAATACATATCAAAAAATTAATTTTAATCATTGACTAGCGACAACAGGCACACAATTAACAACGAAAAATCACCAAGATCATCACATGGGTTGACTAGAATGTATATACAGTACTTACTGTATGCACTCTCCAAATTGTTAACTAAGACACTATTAAATAATGAAACATTTCTTTTTACTAAAGACTGAATTAGTGTTTAGTGGTGGATAAAATTATCTTAAACTCCAGTTTGACCTACACTTAACCTAAAGAGTCCGCTCTGTGAAACTAACATAGCTCTAATGGCACATTTAGTCTGTTGTTAGTCCTGAAAGCTTATTTGTAAAAGTCGTCTTCTGGTAAATCCTGCTTCAGTTCCGACTTTTTTGAAACACTGGCGTTGCTAATAGTTGAAGACTGCGAAAGCCTCAAGGCTCGTCTACCTTGTAAGACATTTCGACGTGAATCAACGTTTGCAGAATCTTCATCCTTTAGAGTAGCTTCTCTCAGTTGTGTGTTTATTCGATCTATTTGATCTAGTATTCCTTCTTTCGAAGCCGACTGACTGCTGACCGCGGATCGTACACTGGTATTCGCAGATGGCGGTTTGGCGGAACTTGGCCGGCCCAACGGCAGACTCGTTTGGGATTCGGCTGAAGAAACTCGTTGCAAAGGATTCCCAACGGGTTGAGTTTGATCTGGGTTCAGGTAGGTGAACGAGGTAAAGCTTTCCGAAGCCGGCACTATCTCTCCGGAATCTTCCTGCGAAGGCATTGGGGACATTGATTTGCCCAAATCCAAGGGTGGTATCTGATCTTCGATTTCCGGACTTGGCGTTCTGACTGGCATTTCTTCCTCGAACAGACCTTCCTCGAAATTGGCCGCAGCTTCCTTTTCCAGTGATTCGTCGTTGGATGCTTCCGACACTACTGCCTGCTGCGATTCAACGGAACCTGACGAGGTCCGCCGAGACGACTGAACCGAAGCCGCTTTGAGGGGCGTTGAAAGTCTTCTTGCAGTAATCAGCTTCTGCTTGGGTGAAAGCAACAGTGATTCTTCATCCAGCATGGGTATATCGTCTACAGACAATCCGGCTCTTTTCAGAATTTGTTGATATCGCTTCTCAGCAGCCTGTCTTCTTATCAACTGAAA
>JASAND010017022.1:0-21478 GCA_030248195.1 Trissonchulus latispiculum
GATCAGGATCTGCGTAAATGAAGGATAATGCTATCGTTTTTCGTAGAACCGTTTCTGTACGATTGTAGTATACTACAGTTAATGCTATAATTACTTGTAGTGAGCAGCCAATCTATAATCTGTGAGCAAGGAACGACCATTATGAACGGCTAAATTTTTAATATATAATTCATAAACTACTGTATCAGCTTAGCACTTCTCATGAAACAAAAGAGCTGATGCTTACCTCCACCAATTGTCTGCCTCGGCTTTAGGAGCTATTGTCTTAGTATAGCAAGATTTGATTAGCCCTACTCTTAGTTTTGACCAGTTAGACTTTTAATTTCTGTGTTTTTGCTCAGCCAACAGTTTCCTTTTATTTTATTTATCTTCAGGTGTATCACATAATGCAATCCATAGGCTGACTGGGGGGCGGGGCAAAGTTAAGTGTACATAGTTTATTTTTCCTGGGAGGAAACCCAGCTGATGCCGATTTTTCCGGAGAGAATTACCCTACTCCAATTATTCCGTGGGGCACAGGGAAGATTAGCCTGTTATACCGGATTGCTAAGACGGTATTTAGACAATCCAAGTTTAGAATTCCTGTGGTTTTGACGCAGTTCTCATATTTCTGTAAAATTTGCAAACAAATAGATTTACAATTTACAATTTACAAACAAATTCACCAACAAACGACACACGAACATATGAAATACGAACAGATATACGAACAAATGATAGAGAATCTAACGCTACTGGTCAAAAACTCGAAGTTTTAGGTGGAAGGAGGGGAGGGCTACAGATTCTAAATTCATTCGTTCGGGATTTTTACATTATATCGGTGCCCGGTGGCACCAATATATCAGACCATCCCTCCCGGAAGCAAGGTCTAGAACAAGCATTGTCTTACTTTCGTTGTGTAATGGGTACATATGTAGTACTCTTCTGCGTTTTGAAATATCTACAGGCAAAGTCAGGAAAACACAGCAGGACACTTTAATCAAAGGCAGATTTTACCATAAACTCTTTGCACTCATTTATGCAAGCGTCAAATCACAAGCTCTTTTATTCAGATTCTATATAAACTAACTGTTTTCAAAATGATTGATTCGAAAGTCGGACAAAAGTCATACATCACTTTGACAATCGTAAATTCTGTTTGCGTCATGGTCAATTATTGCACCCAAGACGAAACCCTTTTTCTAATTCTGAGCTTCAAATATCTGCTTCAATTTGTTTTTCCCCTGTTTATAGTTGCCAATTTGTCTGCCGCCTGTTACTGTATATAATAAGAAAGTTATGATATATATTTGATTGTTAATACCACTAGTGTTGTTCGGCCCACGGCCCGGCCCCCAAAATCGTGGAGCCGGACCCAACACGGCCCCGGGGGCCGGTGTCGATGACGGCCCTTAAACCGGCCCCCGTTTAGATTTTATGTGGAAAATATTAAATTTGCCAATGCTAACGTATTAAATAGAGCTGTTGTTGAGCTAATTTTTCAATTTGAGCTTTTGACAAACTTTCAGATTTCAGATATGTCGTAGTAATTTCTGTATTCAGTAAATACGGTATTTACTACTAAGAATGGTATTTTCTTTAAACTTCCTATCTTTACACGTAAATACCATTTTTACTGAAACTCGTCCAGTAAATACTGTATTTTCTAGCAAATTCTGTATTTTGTCTTAAACGCCTTTGTCTTTGTGTGTGGCTAGGGGTTCAAAGGGCATGCCGACGTCATATTTGGCCAAAGATAGGTCATACATTATCACAATATGTGCAAAGGGGGTGCATAAAGATAAACTCTAGGCGTGAAAAATATTAGTTTACAAAATTAAGAAATTGTTTTAATTTTAACTCAGTTTTTAAAATCAAAACAGATATGCACGTACATACTATACAATCATAATGAATACGATTAAATAAAAATCTTAAGCGAACTACATTAGCTCACACTGAACTAACGAATCAAAAAACGGACTTCAGATTCGTGTTCTGCGACCCTGGAAACCAGTAAATACAACTTTTCAGCAAAATCGGAGACAAAAATTTTTTGGTTCCCCTTGGTCCCCCTTAGAAAAGTTAAAAATCTAAAATTTTTAAAATTTTAATTTCATTACCAATCAAAGCAAATGGAATGCTCCCACACAAAATTTGAGCTAAATTGGTCCTGTTTTGAGAAAGTTAGCATCAAGTAAACTAATCTTCCCCCCCCAATTGAGGCTGGCGGGGGCAGATTGTTTACTTGATCCAACAGATTTTGAACTTTTTGAATGTTTGACAAAATATGAAACAAATTAAATCAAATGTTGCACTAAATCTAAAAAAGCAATTATTTCGCTATCAACTAATTGCGCATTGCGAAATCAACACGGCCAAACTGGGCCGTAACTCTAACGCTAAATGACACAACCTTATTATAGTGTGTATTGATATGCAGTAAAATATACATATAGTCAATAAACTGTTTCATTGGTAAGATTAATATAGCACGTGACCTCAGAATCTATGCACGTCATCTGAAAATCAATTCACTTACGGGGTCAGATTACTGTACATAGTTTCGGGCATTACAAAATTGGTTGGGAAGTAAGACTATAAGGTTTGGAAGTGAGACTGTTAGGTTGGGAAGTGAGACTGTAAGGCTGGGAAGTGAGACTGTAAGATTGGGAAGTGAGACTGTAAGGTTGGCAAGTGAGACTGTAAGGTTGGGAAATGGGACAGGTTGGGAAGTGGGTCTCAACCGTGTGTGTATATAATTTCTGCCAGACATTCAAGTAGTGAAAATTAGAAGAGTTTCCGGTAGTAAATCTTAAGAAACCTTAAGTTTTGCTTACAAGTCTGCGGCAGTACCTACCTTTAAATTTCTATTGACCTGAAAACGGGACAAATGGGAGAATCTTTCCCAGAATCTTTCCGCCAAGGAGTGCATTCCATTCACCTGTCTATTCTGACTCCTATGTACAATTTCTTTTGATTCTGACTCCTACAATTTCTAATGTGTTTGATGCGCCTCTGCACTTGCAAGATGGGGTTAACTTAAGGAACTGTGTCAAAAATAGATAGGTACGAAAATTTTCGTATATACAAAACGTTTATACGATTGAAATTCGTATATTCCATTGAGATAAATCGTATTTTCTCGGCCTTGAAATTGTCTGAAAATCGTATATGCGGTTTAGTTCTTTTTTCAATCACAATGTTTTGTAAACAAAGAAAGAAAAATGTTAAAGCTTGAACCTTTGCCTTCATAGTTCATAAAAACTGTAGGTAGCTGTATATATGTCGTAGTAATTTCTGTATTCAGTAAATACTGTATTTACTGGCCGATTTCAGTAAATACGGTATTTACTAGTAAGAATGGTATTTTCTTTAAACTTCCTATCTTTACACGTAAATACCATTTTTACTTAAACTCGTCCAGTAAATACTGTATTTTCTAGTAAATTCTGTATTTTGTCTTAAACGCCTTTGTCTTTGTGTGTGGCTAGAGGTTCAAAAGGCATGCCGACGTCATATTTAAAGCCAAAAGATAGATCATACATTATCACAATATGTGCAGAGGGGTACATGAAGATAAACTGCAGACGTTAAAAATATTATATATCTTACAAAATTCGGAAATTGTTTTAGTTTTAACACAGTTTTAGTTTTTAAAATCAAAATAAATACATGGGCTTTTGTGTACGGTGTGGGGACCACGATATAAATTTGACCTTTTCACAGTCCATTGCACTCAATTAAGACAAGTCTAATTTGAGTTTCTTTAAACTGCCTTGCAGAAAAGGTCAACCTTAGGTCAAAGAAATGCACTTCTATTTTGGTCCCCACAGAATTCCAAACGCTACCGTAACAGGTGCAAATGTCCGACTTACTTTAACAATTAAGAAATTGTTAAAGTAACAGAAATAATAATATAGAGACTAGAAAATAATAATATATAATAATTAAAACAAAAATATAGAAAATAAATAACAGAAAGACTGACCATTAATATCCAGTTGCAATTGGGTCTTATCTCGATTACCCCCCCCCACCACTCAAAATCCTTAAAACTTGACCAAATGAGCTAAAATTTGGTGTGAGTATGTTTTCGACCACGCTGAGTTCAAATATCGCGAAATTTTTCGATTTCGCGAAATTCGATTTTTTTCGATTTCTAAGGGGGGACCAAGGGAAACCGAAAAATTGTTTGTATTCGATTTTGCTGAAAAAATGTATATATATAGGGGTTTTCGGGGTCGTAGAACACGAATCTGAAGTCCGTTTTTCGATTCAGCTTTTAGCTGTTTAACAATTCACGACGACAGCAACATTAGTTTAACAAAATTTTGAGTTTTGAAGTAACAAATTAACAAAGTTCTATTAAAAAACCGTTTACAGCTTACTATTCGAATCTCTGAAAAAACTGGATATCCACGGTCTTAACTTGTTCGAAAATTTATCCAAAACATTTTGACAAATTTCGAAATTAGCTTCTCTATATATACCTATCACAAAATTTGGATTCAAATTTTGTTAAAATCATGAAACCTAACTTGTATGTAATACAAACTGTGAAATGGATGTTCATGCTAACTTTTATATACTCCTTTGTCGCAATTTGTAATTTGGAATGTTTTGACGTCATTAGATTTTTCTATTTTCTCTATTGAAGTTTGTGACCATGCATAGACACCTCTTGAATTTCGTGACCCTGCCTGTCGCCCTATTGAATTTTGTGACCCCGTGGTCATCAAGTTCAGGAGATCCCGAAAACATACCCACACCAAATTTTAGCTCATTTGGTCAAGTTTTAAGGATTTTGAGTGGTGGGGGGGTAATCGAGATAAGACCTTTGCAATTTGTTGAAATACCATAGCTTAGGCTCATGAAAAGAGCTGTTGAATTTCAGGTTTGAACTGATTTGAGCTTTCAAACAACTTAAGTTGATGCACGAAACTGCTTAAAATCCACCCTCGGACAGATGAGATTCGATTTCACGAAGACTTTTGAGAAATGCAATTCTCAACTGCACTGATTTGCAAAACAAACTTGACTTTATATAGTTAGAAATTGGCGCCTTTCAAGCATAGTAAATAAGATTGGCGTAGAAAGCAATATTTAATAAGTAATTTCTTAATTGTTAAAGTAAGTCGGACATTTGCACCTGTTACGGTAGCGTTTGGAATTCTGTGGGGACCAAAATAGAAGTGCATTTCTTTGACCTAAGGTTGACCTTTTCTGCAAGGCATTTTAAAGAAACTCAAATTGGACTTGTCTTAATTGAGTGCAATGGGCTGTGAAAAGGTCAAATTTATATCGTGGTCCCCACACCGTACACAAAAGCCAAATACATGTATTACACACGTACGTCTTCTGTATTTTCTAAAAAATTCTGTATTTTATACAGAATTTATGATACGCTATAAGTTTGTATACTTAAAGTTTATTGTAAAGTTGTTGTTTGTTGTTAAATTGGTATTTGTTTATTGTTAATTAAGTTTATTGTTAAAGTGTATTTTTTAAATTACGAAAAGTAAGAAGGACTAAACCCATTAAGTAACTTATTAATCTTTAATTAATCGCAATTCATTATGATTATATAACACATACATATCAATTTTGATTTTAACAACTGTGTTAAAACTAAAACAATTTCCGAATTTTGTAAGATATATAATATTTTTAACGTCTGCAGTTTATCGGTGATACTCCGGTAGGCGCACACCTTACAATTTTTCGCAATTGTCAGAAATGCTCTACTCCGGTAGACGCACACCTTACAAAACTGAGGGCATACTGTAAAACGCTCTACTCCGGTAGGCGCACACCTTACTAAACTGAAGGTTTACTACAAAACGCTCTACTCCGGGAGGCGCACACCTTACAAATAGTGATTTCTTGTACTAGTGATAATATGTACTAAACTGCTGGCGCAAACACTTACTTATACATTAAACAAATATATATGAAGTAATGTCATTAGGTATTATTTAATTGCAAATTGAACATATTCATAAACATATTTTGATTTGAGTAAGATATCGTTGCCAAAAGCGAAAAATCTAAAGATTCGATTTGAGCTGAATTTCAATAACAATTCAAATTTTGAGTGGTTGTAATTTTTCCATTCCTGCTCGAAATTGACCAACAATTTCAAAGGAATGTGTATCCCTAGGTGGTATAAATGGGTACAATTTGAGAGAGATTCGTGAAAGCCAATTTTTTGACTAAAGCAGCCCCTATAAGCTTACAGGAGTTAGTTGTAAAGCTAGCCAAGTGCTTGATTGAGAATAGCCGGTCGAACGGCCAAGGACCGAACCACGTTTTGCGTCGGCCGTCGACGGCCTGGTGGCCGTTCCCAAACACTGCCTCCACCGTGTTGCAGAGTTGTATGCGGGCCGCGGGTACCCGCGGGGCGGGGCGGGGCGGGCCGAATTTTACTACCCGCGCGGGCCGCGCGGGCCGATGCGGGTCGATTTTGGCTACCTTCCTGGGCTAATTTTGCTTTCTAGAAATTTCATACATACCAAATCATATACAAAAGGAGGCAATATTTCATAATTTTAAACATTACTTGACTGCGTTATGCCATTCGATACCTTCAGCATGCACTACATTCTCAGTTAGCATTATCAGCGTATCGAGGAATAACCTGTAGCTGTTGAGTAAAACATATAAACCCATGAAAAGTTTTATTTGTATTGAAAATGTACAAGTCTAACTTGTAATCTAGTATACCAAAGTATCTCTTGAGAAAAATATCAACGATGTCCTGTAGAAATTATATGTATATATATATATGTCGAAACTTACTTATCATCTACAAACTTGAATCCTGTGGTTTCTACATGAACTTTTTTAAGTGTTTAGCACTGAAAGTGGGGGTCAGCAATTGGCGCAGAAACTGAATTTTTGGTTTAATTTCGGAACTTCGTGTTGGAAACTTAAGCACCTAAATATAAATCCATGATAACTTCTCACTAAAGACTTTAATTCATCTGAGGTGCTGGTAACTTTTAGTGCAGTGCATTTGTGGTGATTTTTTAAAACGCTATAACTTTCGCCATTTTGGGAGTTGGAAAGAGTTCTTTACATCGTTTTAAAGCTTGGAATCTGTACGTTCAGGTGAGCTTACGGAACTAGCAAAATTAACTAAAAATTTTCAGACATACTGACATCTGGCAGCTTCCCGGCACGGATACTGGATTTTTCAGACCTGATTGAAGTACAGGCCTCAAGCTTAACCGGAAGAAATGTTATATAAGATCCTGAATTATTGAGCAAACATTTTTGAACATCGATTTTTCAAAACGGTAGAATTGGATAAAAGCACCGTTCGTGCCATGATATGAAGGACATATGGACTGAAGGACGTTTTTATGGATTTGGCTCTGCCTGCAGGTCTTCATTGTCGAGAAAATCCGCATTGAGTTTTCTTGCTACTCATTATGTTCTAGCCAAAACCAAGAAAAACATCCCTCCGCGAAAGTTCGAATTTCCACTCTGCCAAAAATCTCCGGAATGCGTCGAGTAGTTTTTGAGAAATCGACGTTTAAAACAAAATAATCGCAGCTTTGCCAAAATTGTTCTTCGGCCAAATCTCCAGTATAAAGCAATCAACTCCTGCTAATAAACATTCATAAATGTAAACTAGACTGTATCGATTGGATATACATGGATCAAAATTGTCCGTTAAGATTTGGTAGTATTTTTGAAAAAGTTGATTTCTTCGAAAATGACAATTTTTGACCCTAAAAACCGTTTTTGATTATACTGACTTAACCACTGGGGATAGCTCGTCGGTTGTAAAGGCAAGATGTTCATTTCGGTGTCCTCTTTTCAGCCAAAACAACCAATCCGATGTATCAACTACTTACTGAGAGAATAGTGGCAAAAACCTAAAGTTTCCATCTTTTCACCTAAAAATGCGTGACTGGTCCGAGAATGGTAAAGAGCACCAAAATAGCATAGTTGGAAAGTTTCAGCTATTTAAGTAAAGGATTAAAGCCGTATGAGTCAAAAATACCCGAAAGGAAACCACTAAACCAGTACCTTAAGGTCACTTACAGCCGAGTGAAGTTCCACAGCATACGGCGTTATGGCTATGGGGAAAATGTGTGTGTTTGCTTGCTGCGGCGGCGCCGTTTTCAAAACCAATTTTCATTTTTCGTACAATTAATAGCTGGTTAGTTAAGCTCGTTAAGGTGCTGAAAGAAACTCGCTCTCAAGGATATATGCGACAAACATTTGAAAAAATGAGCAAAATCCCCGCCCCAAAAATTTTTCATGGCGTACCCTTTTAGTTAAAGGAAACTAAGCTTTAGTTACCACTTTAAGAACAGAAAATTGGTAGACAACAAAGTTCAAATCAAACGAACAGAAAAATTCGCCGGATCCGGAAGTATCTTTGATAATACATCAGTTTTGGTGTTCAGGTACTACATAGGAAGCAATTTTTACGTGCGGGTACCTGCGGGCCGGATTTTGCGGGCCGTGGGCCGGAATGTTGCGGGCCGCGGTCATAAGGTGCGGGCTGCGGGCCGGGCGCGGGCCGGAAAAATCGGCCCGCATACAACTCTGCCGTGTTGTCGGACCTTGAAGAGGGCCTCTGTTTAGTCCGCTTGGTTCAGCAGTTTCGAGCAGCGCACGCCTCGGGAAACTTCTCAGAGGCTAAACTCTAGTTAAGTAGGCCTATACGATACGATCGATTGAACCATAGGTGTATTCTGAGAATAACGATATTCCGGCATAGGTAATTTGTTCTGCTTTTAATCCTATTTTCGTTGCACAAAACACGAATAGGATTTGTTCCAATACTATATATTCTGATTCTCAGAATAAAATAAAAATGGTATATATACCTACACTTACGTATACTTCAAATTCGTGTTCTGGGAACCGGACAACCTCTACATGCAACTTCTCAGCAAACTCAGGGACAAAATATATTTCGTTTCTCCTTGATCCTCATCCTCCCTGAACCAACCAAAATCGGATTTGCTAAATCCAAGAATCTGCATTATTGTGATAGCATCGCTAGCATGGTGGAAATCATACACTTAATAAATTTTAGCTAGATTGTTCAAGTTTATTGAGCAGTGGGGAAGCGGAAAAGACACCATCAGAACGCAAACCATAAGCAATTTCTTTGATACTAGCATAATGTAAAACAAGGTCACAAGTAAATTCAGTAATCACTTAGTCTGGGTTCTACTTCTTGTGGATCGGGCAGGACCATCGTTATCTCTAGACGAAGAACTGGCATCGCTAGCCCGTTTTCTCAGCAGCTGTCTTAACTTTATCAGTTTTCCCCAGCTTCAACAATTTTACTCTAAATGTCATCTTCACCGCTAATTTCAATTTCAGCCTCAGTTTCTACATCTGTCATGCCGATTTCTGTTTTTGCACAGTTGACGCTGGACAAATGTAACAATTTAGACAATCGCCACACAAGGGAGTGACCGACGACAAATCTGCTGGCCAAATCCAACCAAAAGTAGATTTACCTCACTCCACAGATCCCTAAAATAAAACCTATGATAGCACTTTGTTCCAATTATGCGTTATGTGTGTGCGTGTGCTATATAGTAAAGTGTAACTTTGTATCAGTAAGAGTACATAAGAGTGTGACAGGTGCCACGCTCTGAGTTAGTAGACTGCAAGATAATAGGTTCTCTTTCTGCACGATAACGGCTCCCCCCATTAGACCATCACCCATCAAAGAAATTCGCAAACTATGCGTGTGCACTGAAACCTGCAATAGACACACTTTGGACCGAGTAGGTAATTGTGTTCTGGAGCTTCAGCATGTGCTGTAGCGACCGAATTTCTTTCAAGTCATGGGTCGCGCGTGTGGGAGGAGGTCAGTAGTTATCGTGCAGATCATGCTGCAAGGCAGTGTGGATTGGCCGAAATATTCTCTGGTTGGCTTGGCTTGGCTTTGGCCTGAGTTCGAAGTTGTCACCAACCAATTGACCGTCGTCGCGCATACGGCCAACGGCAAATTGACCGAAGCGTTGGCAGCTGGCCGACGGAATGACAAATGGCCGTTCGATTGGCTAACAGCCAACGGCAACACTGGTTGGCCGTTGGCCGCTGGTCAGCCGATGGCAGTTGCTTCGCCGTATGTTGTTGTCCATTAACTTTAGCTATCTGCCAACGTTGTGCCAGATGGACTATATATACGGCGATTCCGTCCACCGTGCTTAGTTAGTGCCAGCTTAATTGAACATTATTCAAAATAGGTTTCCTAAATGCTTGGCTTCAGTCAGCGATGATTATGTTTTAATTTTGCAGGAGGACCCAGAAATTCATTGATAAGACGTTAACCGCTAGACAAATTTCAAAAACTGGTTGTTTGTACAACTTTAGAATTTGCAAAGCAATTAGCCAATTTTATTGAAAAAAAGCGCTAACTACGTTAACTGAGTATGGACGTACTGACACGTTGGAGCTAAGTGTCAACACCTTATGTAGGTAAACTGAAAATCTGTCGTAACGTATCGTTATTAACGCAACGTATGCGCACGTAATTATGCCTTAAAATTAAATTTGTAACACAGTTGACGCATAAAACCAGTTAATTCCGAGCTTGGCCAACAGTAATCGGCCACTGGCCAGCCAAAAAAGCCAGCTGGCAACGTGTGGCCATTGGCCCGCCAATAGCCGCACCGGCCAACGCACAACACTAGTCGCAAGCCTATAAGAGCGTGATGCTTGTCACACTCGAAGTTGCAATATACTCTTGCTAGGGGACCGCCACTTCCAAACCCTCACAAATTTCGGCCCAACCCATAAGCCAGTGATGGAAACGGGTCACTTAAGGTGGTGAATCCTTTTGGGCACATATTGTTATTTGGCGGCGTAAAGCATGATGAAATTTGATGAAACTTTCCGAAATAAGTTCTTTTAGCGTTCAACACCGTCCACGCAATCCCGATTCAAAAATTCGAGATTTCTGGTCAGAGTGGTTTTTCCCAATTTCTGAACGTTTGGCATCCGCTACACAGTTATGACTATATTCATTCGAAAGATCTCATTGAGCTTCACATTTTTGCTTTTTAAAGCAAGTTTCTAGCTTTTCTGTACCGTGAGATATAGCCGATTTTCTTGCTTTGACGTCGAAAACTTGCTATTTTTGCAGAAATCAAATAATCCAACATTTCTTGAACTACGCAAGCCGTAAAATCAAACTAAGGGCGTCGATCTGAAGGTCTCACAGGGACAAATTATCCGACGCATGATCGTCTACCAACTGCTATCCTATAGGCATGCTAGTATAAAATATGTAGTTTTTGCAAAAAACGTGACCAACTTTTCCAAAGATTGTGGAGCATTCACCATGCAGTCTGGAGGGCTGCTACTGAACAAATGTGTTCTGCAAAAATATACCCAGGGACGAGTTTTTTGTTTCCCCGATTGCTGCTTTCTAGCTAAAGTAGTCGCTTGACAAATTTGAAAAAAGTAGGCAAAATCCAGGTTACGCACACATTTCAGCTTATTTCTCTGTAACGAAGAGCGATTTCACAATAAATAAAAAATTGTCCCCAGCTATTTGATGGAGGTATCGAATGATATAACTGATGTCTCGCGAAAGAATTCACTTGAGTCTGCAAAAATTCTTGAAAAATTATACTTCTTCTAGAAATGTTAAAAATATTTTTAGGAAAGCAACATTAGTTTCGTGGCATGCATTAAAAAGAGAAAATGTCAAGCTACATTTTGATATAAAAATGGCTTCTTAACTCCAAATAATGAATTAGTAGTAATGGTGCAAACTTTATGTGACCAAAGGGAATCACCACCTTAAGCTTGACCCGGTGACCCGGTGACCCGGTTTTCCAGAAAATTTAAAAATCTGCAAAAAAATTTTGATTTTTGCCTAAGAGCGCTAATTTTTTCGCTTCCATGTTCCATCACCACCATGAAGACTAGCAATGACATACAAATGCTTGCTCTAAGCTTATTAAAAGTATTTATTAGTAACTGTAACATGTTGTAAATTTATGCAGAAATGAGTTTTGAAAACCAATAATTTATCCGCCTGCGAAATTTTGCAGGGTCCCATGAGTACTTGCCCAAAACCACGTACTTCAAAAATTTGGTTTTTAAGTATTGTGTTAAATTAAATTAAATTGATCACTTATCTTCAACATCTACAACTTTGGTTGAGAAAATAATCTGCAAAGTGCAAACCATATTACTAAATAGATTTATGCAGTAATCATGAAACTGATAAAAGCAAAACAATGATCTGCTAGAGACAGACAGATTTAAATAAACTAAAGCTGCGAATATGTTCAAAAGTAAAATATAAGAAAAAAGCAAATTAATATTGCACAATGGACAAAATTGAAGCTAAATTTTTAGCTTGGTAAGCCAAAAATTTCTAAAAATTTGAAGCATTCAGATAACCGGGTTAAGACCGGGTCGAAGCTCTTGACCCGGTGACCCGGTCCAAAAGTGACCGAACTGACCCGGTTCCATCTCTGCCATAAGCCCAAAAAATGTTTTTATAATTTCCTCTTAGTTTCCGGGATTAGTACGAAGTTTCGAAAAAAAATAGAATTATGGTATTTAGCGAATAAGAAGTAGAAGAAAGAAAAGAAAATGTGAAAAAGGCATTTGGGAAAAATTAGATAATGAAGTAAAATAAAATATGGAGAGGAATAAATTAAAGAATAGGGAGTTACGAATATGGAAAAGAAGAAAAATTTTGATGGAAAGAAGATGAGGAAATTGTTTTTTTAAAGAAAATGTGTGTTTTAAAAAAAGGTGAGAAAAAGAAAGGAGAAAGTGATGAAGTAAAAGAATAAAAGAAAAATAGAGTAGATAATATTTGAAAATTTTATTGGAGAGTTAATTATATGAAAAGAGAGGGAGAGGAGGAGGAATTACGTAAAATTTAAAAGAGAGTGAAAAGTTGTGAAATGAAGTAAAAATAGAAAGAAGTTTTTTAAATATGGTAGAGAGGATGAAGAAATAAATTTAAACGATAAGAAAAAGAAGAAAAGGAAAAAAAAAGAAAAAATATATAAAAAAAAATAAAAAAAATATATAGAAAGAAAAGAAAGAGAAAAGAAAAGAAAAGAAAAAGAAAAAAAAAAAAAAAAGCGGGAGAAAAAAAAAGCGTATAGAATATATAGGAGGCGAGAGTTTTTGTAAGTAGGAATTACGATAAAATTAAAGAGATGAAAAGTGTGAAATGGTAAAAATAGAGGTTTTTTTTGGAAGTGGATGTAATTAAAAATAGAAAAAAAGTAAAGAAAAAAAAAAAAAAAAGAAGAAAAAAAAAAGAAGAGAAGGGGGAAAAAAAAAAGAAGAGAAGGGGTGGTGGTGGTGTGTGTGTGTATGTGTGGGTAGGTGGGTGGTGTGTGTATGTTTGTGTGTGGGGGGGGGGGGGGGGGTTGGGGTGGAGTTGGAAAGGAGGGATTGGAAATGGTGGGGTGTGGGAAAGTATTTTTGGGGTGGGGGAATGGGTAGTGGTGAGGTGGGGGGGGGGGGGGGGGGGGGGGGGGGGGGCGGGGGAGGGGGGGGGGGGGGGGGTATATATGTGTGTGTTGTATATATGTGTGTGTGTGGTTTTGTGTGTGGGGGGGGGGGGGGGGGGGGGGGGGGGGGGGTGGGAGGATTGGGGGGAGGGTGGATGAGTGGGTGTGGGAGTATAGGGGGGGAATGAGGGAATGTGGTGGTAATTACGGAAGAATGAAAAGTTGTTGCAAATATGTATCTACGCATGATTGGTTCTATTCCGTATTCTAGTGATGTAACTGATGGACAGTAGCACTGGTTCTCGAACGTTTTTGCTGTGTTTTCTCACCTTTTTTTAGAAAAGCACACATTTTCTTTGAAAAACTCATTTAAAACGTAGCTAAACTTTTCAGTTTCAACATCAAAATTTTGTGTCTTTGCTTGTATACGTATATTAAGTAACTTCCTATTCTTTAATTGTAGTTCCTACTCCACTATTTTATTTTGACTTCATTAGGTCTAATTTTGGGGGGTCACCAGAAATAGGGGGCCTTTTTTCGAAACATTTTGCGATGTTTGACGTTTCTATGGCTAAACGTTAACAAAATTCGCTAAAAATAGCCATAATTGCGTGGATGTTGTTGTATTCGAAAACTTCGTACTGAATCCGTCGGAAACTAAGAGGAAATTATAAAAACATTTTTTGGGCTTATGGCAGAGATGGAACCGGGTCAGTTCGGGTCACTTTTTGGACCGGGTCACCGGGTCAAGAGCTTCGACCCGGTCTTGACCCGGTTATCTGAATGTAGCTCAAATTTTAGAAATTTTTGGCTTACCAAGCTAAAAATTTAGCTTCAATTTTGTCCATTGTGCAATATTAATTTGCTTTTTTCTTATATTTTACTTTTGAACATATTCGCAGCTTTAGTTTATTTAAATCTGTCTGTCTCTAGCAGATCATTGTTTTGCTTTATCAGTTTCATGATTACTGCATAAATCTATTTAGTAATATGGTTTGCACTTTGCAGATTATTTTCTCAACCAAAGTTGTAGATGTTGAAGATAAGTGATCAATTTAATTTAATTTAACGCAATACTTAAAAACCAAATTTTTGAAGTACGTGGTTTTGGGCAAGTACTCATGTGACCCTGCAAAATTTCGCAGGCGGATAAATTATTGGTTTTCAAAACTCATTTCTGCATAAATTTACAACATGTTACAGTTACTAATAAATACTTTTAATAAGCTTAGAGCAAGCATTTGTATGTCATTGCTAGTCTTCATGGTGGTGATGGAACATGGAAGCGAAAAAATTAGCGCTCTTAGGCAAAATCAAAATTTTTTGCAGATTTTTAAATTTTCTGGAAAACCGGGTCACCGGGTCACCGGGTCAAGCTTAAGGTGGTGATTCCCTTTGGTCACATAAAGTTTGCACCATTATTACTCATTCATTATTTGGAGTTAAGAAGCCATTTTTATATCAAAATGTAGCTTGACATTTTCTCTTTTTAATGCATGCCACGAAACTAATGTTGCTTTCCTAAAATATTTTTAACACATTTTAGAAGAAGTATAATTTTCAAGAATTTTTGCAGACTCAAGTGAATTCTTTCGCGAGACATCAGTTATATCATTCGATACCTCCATCAAATAGCTGGGGACAATTTTTTATTTATTGTGAAATCGCTCTTCGTTACAGAGAAATAAGCTGAAATGTGTGCGTAACCTGGATTTTGCCTACTTTTTTCAAATTTGTCAAGCGACTACTTTAGCTAGAAAGCAGCAATCGGGGAAACTAAAAAATCGTCCCTGGGTATATTTTTGCAGAACACATTTGTTCAGTAGCAGCCCTCCAGACTGCATGGTGAATGCTCCACAATCTTTGGAAAAAAGTTGGTCGTGTTTTTTGCAAAAACTACATATTTTATAATAGCAGCCTACAGGATAGCAGCTGGAAGACGATCATGCGTCGGATAATTTGTCCCTGTGAGACCTTCAGATCGACGCCCTTAGTTTGATTTTACGGCTTGCGTAGTTCAAGAAATGTTGGATTATTTGATTTCTGCAAAAATAGCAAGTTTTCGACGTCAAAGCAAGAAAATCGGCTATATCTCACGGTACAGAAAAGCTAGAAACTTGCTTTAAAAAGCAAAAATGTGAAGCTCAATGAGATCTTTCGAATGAATATAGTCATAACTGGCGGATGCCAAACGTTCAGAAATTGGGAAAAACCACTCTGACCAGAAATCTCGAATTTTTGAATCGGGATTGCGTGGACGGTGTTGAACGCTAAAAGAACTTATTTCGGAAAGTTTCATCAAATTTCATCATGCTTTACGCCGCCAAATAACAATATGTGCCCAAAAGGATTCACCACCTTAAGTGACCCGTTTCCATCACTGGCTTATGGGTTGGGCCGAAATTTGTGAGGGTTTGGAAGTGGCGGTCCCCTAGCAAGAGTATATTGCAACTTCGAGTGTGACAAGCATCACGCTCTTATAGGCTTGCGACTAGTGTTGTGCGTTGGCCGGTGCGGCTATTGGCGGGCCAATGGCCAGCCATTGCCAGCTGGCTTTTGGCTGGCCAGTGGCCGACTGTTGGCCAAGCTCAAATTAACTGGTTTTATGCGTCAACTGTGTTACAAAATTTAATTTTGCTACATAATTACGTGCGCATGTTGCATTAATTAGATACGTTACGACAGATTTTCAGTTTACCTACATAAGGTGTTGACACTTAGCTCCAACGTTTCGATACGTCCATACTCAGTTAACGTAGTTAGCGCTTTTTTTCAATAAAATTTGCTAATTGCTTGCAAATTCTAGTTGTGCAAACAACCAGTTTTTAAATTTGTCTAGCGGTTAACGTCTTATCAATGAATTTCGGTCCTCCTGCAAAATTAAAACATAATCATCGCTGACTGGAGCTAAGCATTTAGGAAACCTATTTTGAATAATGTTCAATTAAGCTGGCGCCTAATTAAGCACGGTAGACGAATCATAGTATATGTATTCCATCTGGCCAACGTTGGCAGATAGCTAAAGAATGGACAATGACTTACGGCGAAGCAACTGCCATCGGCCAACCAGCGGCCAACGGCCAACCAGTTTGCCGTTGGCTGTTGGCCAACGAACGGCCATTAGCTTTCCGTCGGCCAGCTGCCAACGGCTAGTCAATTTGCCGTTGGCCGGCCATCGGACGACGGCCAATTGGTTGGCCAACTTCGAACTCCGGCCAAGCCAAGCCAAGCCAACCAGAGAATATTTCGGCCAATCCCAACACTGCCTGCAACATGATCTGCACGATAACTGCTGACCCCCTCCCACAAATTAGACCCATCACTTGAAAGAAATTCGGTCGCTATGAGTACATGCTGAAGCTCCAAAACACAATTACCTACTCAGTCCAAAGTGTGTCTATTGCAGGTTTCAGTGCACACGCATAGTTTGCGAATTTCTTTGATGGTGATGGTCTAATTGGGGGGGGGGGGAGCCGTTATCGTGCAGACAGAATCATGTCGCAGGCCTACTAACTAAGAGTGTGGCAATTGTCACACTTATGTACTCTTGCTGATATAAAGTTACACTTTACTATATAGCACACGCACACACATAACGCATAATTGTAATTAAAGTGCTATCATAGTGTTTTATTTTAGGGATCTGTGGAGTGAGGTAAATCTACTTTTGGTTGGATTTGGCCAGCAGATTTGTCGTCCGGTCACTCCCTTGTGTGGCGATTGTCTGAATTGTTACATTTGTCCAGCGTCAACTGTGCAAAAACAGAAATCAATGACAGATGTAGAAACTGAGGCTGAAATTGAAATTAGCGGTGAAGATGACATTGAGAGTAAAGGTACTGTTGAAGCTGGGAAAACTGATAAAGTTAAGACAGCGTCGAGAAAACGGGCTAGCGATGCCAGTTCTTCGTCTAGAGATAACGATGGTCCTGCCCGATCCACAAGAAGTAGAACCCAGACTAAGTGATTACTGAATTTACTTGTGACCTTGTTTTACATTATGCTAGTAATAAAAGAAATTGCTTATGGTTGCGTTCTGAGGGTGTCTTTTCCGCTTCCCCCACTGCTCAATAAACTTGAACAATCTAGCTAAAATTTAGTATGTGTATGATTTCCACCATGCTGAGTCAAATAATGCAAGATTCTTGGATTTAGCAAAATCCGATTTTTTGGTTCGTACAGGGAGGATGAGGATCAAGGAGAAACGAAATATATTTTGTCCCTGAGTTTGCTGAGAAGTTGCATGTAGAGGTTGTCCGGTTCCCAGAACACGAATTTGAAGTATACGTAAGTGTAGGTATATATACCATTTTTATTTTATTCTGAGAATCAGAATATATAGTATTGGAACAAATCCTATTCGTGTTTTGTGCAACGAAAATAGGATTAAAAGCAGAACAAATTACCTATGCCGGAATATCGTTATTCTCAGAATACACCTATGGTTCAATCGATCGTATCGTATAGGCCTACTTAACTAGAGTTTAGCCTCTGAGAAGTTTCCCGAGGCGTGCGCTGCTCGAAACTGCTGAACCAAGCGGACTAAACAGAGGCCCTCTTCAAGGTCCGACAACACGGCAGAGTTGTATGCGGGCCGATTTTTCCGGCCCGCGCCCGGCCCGCAGCCCGCACCTTATGACCGCGGCCCGCAACATTCCGGCCCACGGCCCGCAAAATCCGGCCCGCAGGTACCCGCACGTAAAAATTGCTTCCTATGTAGTACCTGAGCACCAAAACTGATGTATTTTCAAAGATACTTCCGGATCCGACGAATTTTTCTGTTCGTTTGATTTGAACTTTGTTGTGTACCAATTTTCTGTTCTTAAAGTGGTAACTAAAGCTTAGCTTTCCTTAACTAAAAGGGTACGCCATGAAAAATTTTTGGGGCGGGGATTTTGCTCATTTTTTCAAATGTTTGTCGCATATATCCTTGAGAGCGAGTTTCTTTCAGCACCTTAACGAGCTTAACTAACCAGCTATTAATTGTACGAAAAATGAAAATTGGTTTTGAAAGCGGCGGCGCCGCAGCTGTAGCAAACACACACAGTTTCCCCATAGCCATAACACCGTATGCTGTGGAACTTCACTCGGCTGTAAGTGACCTTAAGGTACTGGTTTAGTGGTTTCCTCTCGGGCATTTTTGACTCACACGGCTTTAATCCTTTACTTAAATAGCTGAAACTTTCCAAGTATGCTATTTTGGTGCTCTTTACCATTCTCGGACCAGTCACGCATTTTTAGGTGAAAAGATGGAAACTTTAGGTTTTTGCCACTATTCTCTCAGTAAGTAGTTGATACATCACATCGGATCGGTTGTTATGGCTGAAAAGAGGACACCGAAATGAACATCTTGCCTTTACAACCTACGAGCTATCTCCAGTGGTTAAGTCAGTATAATCAAAAAACGATTTTTAGGGTCAAAAAATTGTCATTTTCGAAGAAATCAGCTTTTTCAAAAATACTACGAAATCTTAACGGACAATTTAGATCCATGTATATCCAATCGATACAGTCTAGTTTACATTTATGAATGTTTATTAGCAGGAGTTGATTGCTTTATACTGGAGATTTGGCCGAAAAACAATTTTGGCAAAACTGCGATTATTTTGTTGTAAACGTCGATTTCTCAAAAACTACTCGACGCATTCCGGAGATTTTTGGCAGTGGAAATTCGAACTTTCGCGGAGGGATGTTTTTCTTGGTTTGGGCTAGAACATAATGAGTAGCAAGAAAACTCAATGCGCATTTGGCGGATTTTCTCGACAATGAAGACCTGCAGGCAGAGCCAAATCCAACAAAAACGTCCTTCAGCCCATATGTCCTTCATATCATGGCACGAACGGTGCTTTTATCCAATTCTACTGTTTTGAAAAATCGATGTTCAAAAATGTTTGCTCAATAATTCAGGATCTTATATAACATTTCTTCCGGTTAAGCTTGAGGCCTGTACTTCAATCAGGTCTGAAAAATCCAGTATCCGTGCCGGGAAGCTGCCAGATGTCAGTATGTCTGAAAATTTTTAGTTAATTTTGCTAGTTCCGTAAGCTCACCTGAACGTACAGATTCCAAGCTTTTAAACTATGTAAAGAACTCCTTCCAACTTCCAAAATGGCGAAAAAGTTATAGTGTTTTAAAAAATCACCACAAATGCACTGCACTCAAAGTTACCAGCACCTCAGATGAATGAAAGTTTTTAGTGAGAAGTTTTCATGGATTTATATTTAGGTAAAGAAGTTTCCAACGAAGTTCTGTAATTAAACCAAAAATTCAGTTTCTGTGCCAATTGCTGACCCCCACTTTCAGTGCTAAACACTTAAAAAAGTTCATGTGGAAACCACAGGATTCAAGTTTGTAGATGATAAGTAAGTTTCGACATATATATATATATACATACACACTCTACAGGACAACGTTGATATTTTTTCTCAAGAGGATACTTTGGTATAATAGATTACAAGTTAGACTTGTACATTTTCAATACAAATAAAACTTTGGCATGGGTTCATATGTTTTACTTTAACAGCCACAGGTTATTCCTCGATACGCTGATAATGCTAACCGAGAATGTAGTACATGCTGAAGGTATTGTTTTTGTATAACGCAGTCAAGTAATGTTTAAAATTATGAAATATTGCCTCCTTTTGTATAGGTGATTTGGTATGTATGAAATTTCTAGAAAGCAAAAATTAGCCCAGGAAGGTAGCCAAAATCGACTCAGACCGGTATGAGAAGCCCGCGCGGGTAGTAAAGTCGGCCGCCCCGCTCCGCCCCGCGGGCACCCGCGGCCCGCATACACCCCGGCAACACGGTGGAGGCTGTGTTTGGGAACGGTTACCAGGCCGTCGAGGCCGACCAAAAAGCGGTTCACTCATTGCCGTTCGACCGGCTATTCTCAATCAAGCACTTTGGGTAGCTTTACAACTAACTCCTGTAAGCTTATAGGGGTTGCTGTAGTCAAAAAATTGGCTTTCACGAATCTCTCTCAAATTGTACCCATTTATACCACCCTAGTGATTCACATTCCTTTGAAATTGTTGGTCAATTTCGAGCAGGAATGGAAAAAATTACAACCACTCAAAATTTGAATTGTTATTGAAATTCAGCTCAAATCGAATCTTTAGATTTTTCGCTTTTTGCAACGATATCTTACTCAAATCAAAATATGTTTATGTAACATGTTCTGTTCTGTAATTAAATAATAACAAATGAGCATTATTTGCTAGGCATTTTTGTTGTTTTGCATATGCAAGTGTTTGCGCCAGCAGTTTAGCACATATTTATCAGTAATGAAAGAAATCATCATTACTTGTATGTGTGCGCCTCCAGGAGTAGAGCGTTTTGTAGTAAACCTTCGTCATTGGTAAGAGGTGCGCTCTACCGGAGTAGAGCGTCTCCCCCCCTGCCGTCAGTTTTGTCATGTGTGCTTCTACTGAGAAGAGCATTTGAAATAATTCGCGAAAAATGGTAAGGTGTGCGTCAGTTCGGGAGTATCACCGATAAACTGCAGACGTTAAAAATATCTTATATCTTACAAAATTCTGAAATTGCTTTAGTTTAATACGGTTGTTAAAATCAAAATTGATATGTATGTAAGCTATATAATCATAATGAATTGCGATTAATTAAAGATTAATAAGTTACTTAATGGGTTTAGTCCTTCTTACTTTTCGTAATTTAAAAAAATACACTTTAACAATAAACTTAATTAACAATAAACAAATACCAATTTAACAACAAACAACAACTTTACAATAAACTTTAAGTATACAAACTTATAGCGTATCATAAATTCTGTATAAAATACAGAATTTTTTAGAAAATACAGAAGACGTACGTGTGTAATACATGTATTTGGCTTTTGTGTACGGTGTGGGGACCACGACTAAATTTGACCTTTTCACAGCCCATTGCACTCAATTAAGACAAGTCCAATTTGAGTTTCTTTCAAATGCCTTGCAGAAAAGGTCAACCTTAGGTCAAAGAAATGCACTTCTATTTTGGTCCCCACAGAATTCCAAACG
>JASAND010017025.1:0-35187 GCA_030248195.1 Trissonchulus latispiculum
TATTTGAAAGGGGTATCTGCTCACAGGCAGATACCCCTTTCAAGGTTCAGAAATAGAAGAACTGACGCATCATGTTTGTAGAGGATTTTATACATATAATCAAACAGATTCTGTTTCTCCGATGGCTCGAGAATTGATCGGACGAATGCTATTACTGCGTCCAGAAAATCGCCCCCTGGCTAGTGAGATTTTAAAACATCCGTGGGTTGATACGAAAAGATACCCACAGTTAAATTTTTCTGCAGAAAATATGACCCCTCCGAAGGTTTCTCAAACTTGGTGTGACAATTTGATATGGACGTACGTCGGCCCATCCCAAGCTAGCAAAATATTTTTTGAGGCTGCTACTCAAACGGAAATACAGCTAGAAATTAGTGCCAATATTCGCAAACGTCTGAAAATTGCTTCTCAAGCTTCATAGAGTTTAGTAGTAAATATATCTGATGGTTTAGAAACAACTTTTGAATAATTTCAAGTGCATACCTGGTGCAAACCTCTGGATGCAAGGATATATACCGATACCAGTAAACTACGTATATATGTCGTAGTACAGTAGATGATTCAGTACAGTCACGGATTGTACTAGTGCAGTATGTGATCCTACACTGTACTAGTACAGTGCGTGATCAGCCTTAGCACAGTTCAGAGTGTAACAAAGACTCAATGTATTTATGGAATCTTCTTCACTAATGCAACAGCATGTTTGGGGGTCTGAATAAGATGTTTAAATAAGCATTTGATTGTTAAAAATGCTCTGTTAAGGTGGTGGTATCCTTTTGTGCAGTGCTTTTGGGATGATTTTTTGAAACGCTATAACTTTCGCAATTTTTGGAGTTTGAAACAGCTTTATACGTCGTTTTAAAGCTTATTTTCTGTACATTAACGTACGCTTACGAAACTAGCAAAATTGGCAAAAAATAGCAAAAAACTTCCGACATGCTGACATCTGACACACTGAATATAGACCAAAAATTTTTGAACATCGATTTCTCAAAACTGTGGAATCGGCCAAAATTTTGGAGTTTGAAAGAGCTTTATACATCGTTTTAAAGCTTATTTTCTGTACATTCACATGAGCTTACGAAACTAGCAAAAATTTTCAGACATACTGACATCTGACAGGCTGAATATAGACCAAAAATTTTTGAACATCCATTTCTCAAAACTGTGGAATCGGCCAAAATTTTTTCTTGTGCCATAATATGAAGGACATATGCGCCGAGGGACATTTTTTTTGTATTTGGCTCAACAAGCCCCAATACGCCAGAAAATCCGGCTAATGTACGGTGACACGAAATTTCGCAACTTTGTATCCAGTTTTCTCGCAACTGGAGGTGTTTTAGCTGAAACCAAGTTGGAAAGTTGGAAAGTTTCATCTACTTTCATAAAGAATTGAAGCCTATAGGGTCGAATTTACACAAAAGGAAACCACAACCTTAAGAATATTGCATAACAGTTATCTATTTTTCTTAGTTTCGAAATTTATTATATACATCCTGACTAATTAGATAATTCTTATCCATTAATAGGATATGGCAGCAAACAGATTTAATTGGAAACCTGTTACCAATTTTATTTTCACAGCCCTTATCATATTCCAAGGTTCATCTGTAAAACAATTCGGAGTGAGTACACAAAATTTTGGGATGACTGCTATTTGTTAGTTTTTGTTTAATAATAGAATAATAAAATAATTATTAATTACAGAATAATAACAATGAGAAAGTCACAATTTAGAGGAACTAAGTTGAAAATGAACTCAATATCGAGCTACGCTACTTTTCCATGCTATACTTAAAACAATCGAAAATCAATATATATCTTAGCAGTCATAATAGCTGTATTGGAGACTGCACCAGGCCGGTAGCCGGGTGGCCGGCCTCAAACGCTAGTCGAGAGGCTCCCTCTCGTACTGTCACTTACTAAAATATTCCCTTTGCAGTCAACCATCCAATGTTTTGGACAGTGTTGACGAATGGGATTTCCATGGGACGCCATGGGATGGGATGGGATTACGATCTCATCCCATACGGGATGGTGGGATTACTTGGGACTAAATCCGCGTTGATAGTAGAATACCAAAAAGTAAGATGTTGAATTTCGACTTTAGATAATTGTTTCAAACCCACAAAAAAATTACAAGACGCATCAACACCATTGTGCAGTGTTTGCCCTAACCAACATTTTGATTGGTTTGACGCGTCGACACGAGTCTATAGGCGTCTAGTGGGTGGCTGGAGCAAATGAAACGGCACCATCATCAAACGGCAAAAAGTGTTAAGGCCGGTTCACAGGCTCAGTCGTATGTCGCGTGTCGCGTGTCGCAGAGTCGTATGTCGCGTGTCGCTTGTCGCGACAGTGTTCACAGGTTCATAGCTTGTTGCGACAAAAGTGTCGTGCGACAAATTGTCGCGTGTCGTAAGGAGTTGAAAATGTTTTAACTTTTGTCGCGTGTCGCGTGCCTCTAGCCTATGAAATGTAGGCTTTGGCATGTGTTGCACTGAAATTTCCTGCGACAGGAAATCAGCCTGTGAACACATCAGTCACTGCGACAAGCGACATGCGACACATACTGCAAATCCTACGCGACATGCGACATACGACTTGCGACATGCGACACGCGACAAGCGACAGCCTGTGAACCGGCCTTTAGATTTTGTTACTATCAGGGTTACTGTTAGGATTGAAACTTTTTTACAAATTTTTTTAATTTAACATACGTATTTTTACGCTTTATTACGTACGCTTTTTACAGTGCTAAAAAGGGTGTAAAATTTAATTACTTTTTGCATGTAAATTAAAATCCTATTTTAACTATGAAATAATTATTATTTAAATATCAAAACATCTTATTCAGACCCCCAAACATGCTGTTGCATTAGTGAAGAAGGTTCCATAAATACATTGAGTCTTTGTTACACTCTGAACTGTGCTAAGGCTGATCACGCACTGTACTAGTACAGTGTAGGATCACATACTGCACTAGTACAATCCGTGACTGTACTGAATCATCTACTGTACTACGACATATATACCAGGTTAGCACCTCGGATAGTGGTGTCGGATAAAGAACATCCTAAATAAGAGCAACTATACCTGGTTAACGCCTCGGATAGTTGGCTCCAAGAAAAGCTAAACCTACAGAATCAGATATACCTTCGGTCGTGTGTAGTGTGCTTTGTAAATAGCCATTGTTCACATATATATTTGGACATTCATATATTTGTTAACGATATGTTTTCATACTGCATGCATGCATAATATGTATGTAAACTGTATCTGTCATTGTACGTAAGCTCATGTATTACGCATATATACGAATACGAACGCATGCGAACAGTTGCACCCTGTTTTATTATTACCACGAGAATTCTCTAAGTCCAAGTCTGAAAGATTTTTTACGGTATTACAAACGTTTCACATGTTTAAAAAATCAACCTATGCCAATTATATTATAATATTTGCAGTTGACATGCGTACGTATATACTCTACGAAAGTTGCTGAAATGTTTAATTTGGTGCCACGCTATAATTTTGTTTTGACACAGTAAATTGTTTTGCTTAAACGCTTCGGTTAAACAGTAAAACATTTTCGGAAAATTTTCGTTGACAGTATTTTGGTACACGAAATTTAGTACAAGCAAAGTTGTGGATTCAAAGTTCAATTAGTCTCGTTTAAAATTTCTCAAGGTCATGAATCAAATGAGTGCTCAATTACAATGAGTATCTGTTCGCCATTGCTTTAGCAAATTAACGCGCTACAGTTATTATATACTAGTACATATGCACAGTACGTATGAATCTAATATATATACTAAATTTATAGAAATTACGATACTATAGGTAGTAATAAATTTATCCCATTCAATTCCGCATTCAAATTTATAGTTAGATTTCCTTAATACTAAGCAGTATAATCAATTAGACTTTTTATCTGGACTTATCCTATATCAATTAACTTAGTCTCATCTTTAACTTAAGTCATAATACCATTCGCTGTCCTAATTAAGTAAAGACATGCATACATAGTCAAGAAAATAAGCTATATATATAGTAAATTTATAGTTTTAAAATTTTATTTCTGCATACCTTTAATTTTTGGATTTTCTCTGTTCTTTCACAGCAATCATCGGTCAGATGGATCTCTCCCTCCATCAAGGGTCGACCCCCCCACCCCGGGTCGGAAGGTTAACCTTCCTTCCCCCCCGCTGACAGGTTGCACTAAGTAGGGGCCCGGGCCATGTTCACCTCTGCCTCTTGCACGGCAGCTCTTAATTCAGCCAGGCTTTTCTGGAGTTCCTTCAATTTCTCTTTGATTTCGTTTAATGGTTTTCTTGACTCAATCGCCAATTTGACACTATCAAAATCGGTCTCAACCGAAAGTCGTTTTTCTTCAACTTCCGGACAAAAAAGCCACTCCTCGGGCTCTACAGTCGGTCGAAATGCCCACCTCCCCGCAGCATGATGAGGATCCTCAGGATGAGATGGTTCACCCATCTGAAATTCAAAAAGCTATAGATGAATTGATGCAACTGATTCTTGTTTTGCCAATAATTTTTTTCCGTCTAAAGTTTTCTCATTCAAAAATATTTGTCTATTTCTACGGGCAACTACGAAAGTTTCCTAGAACAGCTGGAACCGGTACCGACCCTCTTTCTCAATACATTTGAGTCGGTCCTGGCATTTTTCCCAGCTGAGCTCAGTTAACACTATGCTATGACTAAGGGCCTCCCGAGCAAAGTCCTTTCGCATGTCACAGTGCTGAATCATACCGTTGACATAGCCCTCTAAGGTAGCGATCCCACTTAACAAGCGGAGAACTCCAAAGTGAGGGGGACCGGAGGCCCCGGTTTCCGAGCGCCGGGAGGATCAAGTGGGATGGCGCGCCCCCGCCCAACCCCGCCCAACCCCGCCCAGCCGGATAGCCGGACCAGCCATTCGCTCTAAATAGATCAAAAAGCGCCTTATACTTCCTTGTTAAGAATAAGACGAAATTGTCTGATAACCATACAAATTGTATCAAGTATATATCTACAACTCGAATGGTATCAATCTTATTAATTTCTATAGTTTCAGCAGTCCATATATAAATATCACACGCCATAACAACTCAAACTGCAAGTGACCATCGGGAAGGAAATCTTACACGAATACACAGAAGGACTGCATAGCACTTTTCTTTCGTTTAAATCTCTCCGGAGATCACAAAAATCACACCCAATGAAATCCACCTATGCAATTACGTTCTAGGGGTTGATTCAACATAAAATGCAATGCAAATTTTTTTTTAATTAGTAAAGGTTTAGAGTTCTGTTTAGTTCGTGTCGTCGTAAAATTCAGTTAGTGATAGAATGAGAATAAAATATGGAATTTTAGTTAACATTATGTCAAGTCGGCGTCTTCTTCCATTCCCCACCGTTTCCCCATAAGAATGAATCTTCTTTACTTGTCATACCTTTTGTCAGCACCTGGTAGTACAGCCACTCAATTTGAATCCCACAAATGCGACTATATTGGAGCACCGCTGGTAACGTATATATATAGTTAGCACTATTCAAATACAGCAAATAACAGAATGCTATTCGACGAAATGTGAGCTCTTTTCCAAGTCAGTCGAGGAACGGCGTAGAATCACACGCGGTAAGATACGTAAGGATTAGCTTTCAGTTCGATCGCGCACTGCGCCAGCAGAAAAGAAACCGCTAATGCGAATTTTTGGTTCTCGTTAATTTCTACTTTCCCTTGCATTGCCTGTCAACAACTTTTAGTGCCAGTTGTTCGCACTTTTACCTAGAGTCTCCTGCCTTTCTTAGCTCACGAATTTAAAGTTCCCCTCGGCATAAGATCTTCGTTCGCCCAGGAGGGCTCTTCTTTTGCTGGGTGAGAGGAAAATAGTAAATTTTCCAGGGTGTTTATAACAATTTATGCATCAAGTGAAAATTGAACCTGTATCAAATGTTAAATTTCAACGGGAATCAAGTCAAATTTTTTTCCTACCCCCTCCTTTGTTCGACTTTTTGCCAGATAATATTAATTGCAAAAACTAGCACTTAATTTGTCACGTACTAATTGCTATAACGCCTGCTACAAATTCAAGCATGTCGTTTATTTCACTAGCAGGAACAAATCGGCGCTATATATTCGCTTTAAAATTTCTTAAAAGAACTGCAACATTGGGAATAACCTTAAGCTTATATATATGCTTCCGTTATATACTCTGCATTTATCTTAAGATTCTCGGAAATATACGTCCATAGCTATGCACAGCTTACATATAGTTTAGTTGTACATATATATGTTTCACTTGCGAACCGTTTCAATACATGAGCCTAAGTGTGACACATCAACAAGTAAATCATACGCAGATATACACATTCGTATTATACATGGGAATGCATGTCTAGTTAAAGACAAGCCTAGTTGATACATTTCTCTACATAATATAGTAGCTACTGTATAATTTAATACGTTCACTTGGCGTATTCTTAGTTGGTCCACATCTAGTTTGGTCCAAACGCTCTTATTGGTTGAAATTATTGACACACCCATCCAATAACAACAAGCCCCGCCTACACCTTAATAACTGATGCAGAAGAGAAATATTTTCTCTTACACGACACAAAATAAAATGGTGAACAAATCTTTCAATGATAACAAACTGCATTGTTGTAAATTTTTAGGTTAATATATAAATAATCTCAAACTTTAACTTCACTCAGAGTTGGTCGCGGGCCGCGGGTACCCGCGGGGCCGGGCGGGTATCACCAAATTTCAATACCCGCACTACCCGCGCGGGTATCTGTGCGGGCCTAACCTAAAAATTTTCAATATTTTTGTCTGAAACTAAGTAAAATTTACTAGCTAAACACAACGTACTGCATTTGTATTTTCAGCTCTCATTTAGTTTTGAAAGTTTTCTGAACTGTAATAGTGGGTCTGTGTTACATTGCTTAAAAGAGCGGACCAGTCATCTCGGCACGACTCATATATATAACTTTCTGCGATTTTAAACCCGATAAAACTTAAATGTTTGATTGACTATATATACTGTAAGACTTTCAGTCTTATCCGACACAGTTCCTGAGTCTGCAAGGTTTAGAGACGTTTGCTTAATAAGCCTAGAATTGTATTAATTTAGTTGAACCTAGTTGAATGAGTTTTCACACATATTTATTTAGTTTTTAATATTAATCTGTTGCCGGATTGTAGATAGAAGTATTTTTGTTTATGATTAAAAATAGGTCACTACGAACTAAAGCCAATATAGGCACAAGGAACAGCGACAAAGGAACCAGGAACGGGAACATGAATAGGAAAACTGCCTTTAAAAAAGAGCGGAAACCTAATTTTAGGAATAGGAGCAAATTCTAACAAGAACAGGAACGGAGACCTTATTTTACGAACTGGAAGGAAATTCATTTCCAGGAGCAGGACCGAAAACAGATGTTTGTTTGCAGCAACCACAATTCCAGTTTAATTTCAGTAACAGGAACGACAGTCTAATTTCAAACAGGGGTTTATTTTACACCCATAATTTCCACCTTAACAGCGGATTGCACCAAATGTGAATAAAATCTGAATAAGCTATTCAGAAGTTATTCATGAATAAAATATGAATAAGTGCCAATTCCGTTGCACCAACTTAAATCTGAATAAAATGTGAATAAAATCAGAATAAATAGTGCAAGTTATTCAGATTTTATTCTTACCTCGGAGTAAGAATAAAATCTGAATAACGCTTTATCTCCAAAGAATTTATAGTGAGAAGTAATTTTGTATTTTGTGTGCTGGTGTCGTGTTCTGAAAATTTTGGTGTTTTTGTGTAAAGAAGCAAATTTCTGCTCAAAACTGTTTCTTCGAAAAACAATGTTCAACAGAAGCTTTTGAAAGTTATAATAAGTGAAACGTGACCACTTAATATTAATTAAAATTTTCCTGCTTTATTTTGCTTTATATATTAGTTTCACTGTGCTTAAACCAATTATATAATTAAATAAATAAAAGTGCCCACCAAATAGTCAGCAGGTCATGTTAGCAAATTATTTCAAGCGTTTGGGATTAGAACAAGAATCTGAATAAGTGTGAGCAGGGCAAAATGTGTGTGAATAACATCTGAATAACTTTCGAGTTTCTTGCTATTCTATTGGATAGATGTATAATCTTGCCGGCAGCGGATTGGTCAGCTCTTTGTCAAGTGGCTGAATATCAGAATAAAATCTGAATAGTTATTCAGATTTTATTCTGAGAATAACAAAAGATTAGCTAGTCACGTTTTGGTGCAACCCAAAATCTGAATAACTTGAGAATAAGATTAGCTATTCAGATTTTAGACTTATTCTGAGAATAGCTATTCAGATTTGGTGCAATCCACTGAAAAGCATATTTGAGCTTGCGGGTGGTCGGTCAATGTATAAAAATCTTATTTGCTAGACTAAAGTTAAAGAACTGAAGGTTGTACACCACCAGGCTCCCGAAAAAATCGGGCACCTGGCAAGGATCGAACCCGCGTCTTCTGCTTAACGCGCAGACGCTCTAACCAACTGAGCCACAGGTGCTTCAGTAGGAAGAGCGTAAGACCGAATACGAACCCAAAGTGTACAACTTTTGAACGCACAAGTGCATTGTACATCGCAAGTGGAGCGAGATAACTCTCAAGCCTCCCACTGCAATATACAGGAACTCAAGTTAAAGAAATGAAAGTTGTACACCACCAGGCACCCGAAAAAATCGGGCACCTGGCGGGGATCGAACCCGCGTCTTCTGCTTAACGCGCAGACGCTCTAACCAACTGAGTCACAGGTGCTTCAGTAGGAAGAGCGTAAGACCGAATACGAACCCAAAGTGTACAACTATTGAACGCACAAGTGCATTGCACATCGCAAGTGGAGCGAGATAACTCTCAAACCTCCCACTGCAATATACAGGAACTCAAGTTAAAGAGATGAAAGTTGTACACCACCAGGCACCCGAAAAAATCGGGCACCTGGCGGGGATCGAACCCGCGTCTTCTGCTTAACGCGCAGACGCTCTAACCAACTGAGTCACAGGTGCTTCAGTAGGAAGAGCGTAAGACCGAATACGAACCCAAAGTGTACAACTTTTGAACGCACAAGTGCATTGTACATCGCAAGTGGAGCGAGATAACTCTCAAACTTCCCACTGCAATATACAGGAACTCAAGTTAAAGAGATGAAAGTTGTACACCACCAGCAATAATAAATCCGCATATTAAGAAAAGTCATAGTGACATTACATACAAGGTAATATCAAAGCAGGTCATGTGGAGACCTTGTGATCCTTGTGATCTTTTTAATTTCATGTTTCGGTTCCTGGAGTTTATCCGATTTCGTTCCTGTTCCTGTTACTGAAATCATATTCCTTCCGTTCCTGTTCCTATTTCTGTTCCTGTTAAAGGTTTTAGATGTCACCTTAAAATGTCAAGCTTTTTGGAAAGTCATCAAGAAATTAAAATGATGATTTTTATTTTTCATTTTATTAGTTTTAAGAAATTTTTTTTAATTTGCTTGCAACGCATTTTTACTATTGTTTCAGTGTATATATCGCACTAAGAAAGTTAACCATAAAACAGACTTACTTAAAAAATAAAAATTGCCGTTATAATTTAGTTTTCCACAAGAGCGGGGCGAAAAAATATTGCGGGTATCTTGCGGGTATCACTTGTCCGCGGGCCGCGGGGCGGGGCGGGGCGGGTACCCTTCTGCGGGCCGCGGGCCGGGGCGGGTAGCAAAAATCCGGCCCGCGACCAACTCTGACTTCACTAACAAATTTTTCGTTTATTTTTGTAAAACACATTATTTTGGTGAATATAGTTTGTTTTCCAAGAATCTTGCACAGTGAACAAATTCGATTAAGCATTAGTGATGATAGAGAATGAGTTCATATATATACATTTTGATTAGGATACAATTTTGAAAAGGTTTGCAATCGACATGTAAAAATGGTTGCCCTTAAAAGGGCAGTTGGGATAAGCAGTCAAATACACAATTAAACGCATACTTATTTATAATATGATGTTTTGTTTAGAATATTTTCAATTAAGCTCTAATCGGCTAGTAGATTTAAATAAATAAACGCTGATAGACTTTGCAAAAGTCTTTATCATTATTGAACCTTGAGTCTATGTTTCAAAGCAAACAAAATTCGGTAGTTTCTAATTGAAAATGAAATGAAACCTGTTTATTTTACATTTTATTATGAAAATAACTTCAAGTTTCATGAAATATGAAAAGACAGAAAACGAAAAATTTACAATAAAAGTTTTCATGCAACGAAATCTCTTCAGTATTTCAGTTTCTTCAGTTGTTAACCCTATTCATAGTTCAATTTGCACAAACTGTGTAATCTAACGTATCTTTTAATAACAGTCGTGTACATAAGGCCGGCCTTCTTCTTTCTCAATGGTTAATTTCCGACCAATCAAATGTGTGGACCAAACTAGATGTGGACCAACGAAGAATAAACCGTTCACGTTTGTGCATCAGTACAAGAAATTGACAAATTCAGAACCTATATAACTGGCAGTAACACTAAAAATTTTAAGATTCCATAGTGTAGTGGTAAAAATTTTGGCCTTCCACCCGAACGCCCTCGGTACGATTCCAGGTCATCCTTAAAATTTTCATTAAAATAAAACAGCAACTGTTCGTATGCGCATTGACCGTAATTCTTAGACATGTTATAACTGCAGTGCAATGTGTTGTTGTGTTGAATTTTGTATTTTAAGTAGTGTAGTTGTAATGTAATAAGGGCAGTTTATAGAACGAAAATTTGAAAATACAGAATTTGAAATATTTAATTCGAAAGGGGACTTTCGACTTTTTCGAGCGGTGAGTGATGTCACAAACGTTAAAATCATAAAGAACAAGAATATATAAATTAAACATAGCTAACGACATACGAAGATTCAAGTCATTCAGACGTCACTCATTCACAACAAATCTAGCTAAGGGAAATTAAATTAAAATTAAAAGGCATAGCTAAAAATTAACATAAAATTGAACGTACGTAACTGCCTATTGCAGTTTAAGCCTAGATGTTTTGTTTGTCGGTGAGGCTGCCGCTTGCAGCGAAGTTTGCTTTCTAACTGAATTGGTAACAGCTACCGTAAGATACCTGCGCTCCTGGCTATTGGCTGGAGCAGAGTAGTTGCTGTAATGTTGTTATTTGCTGCTGCAAACGAAGTTGGGCTGGGTTTACGGAAATTCTGAGAATTACCTCAGCCTTCACAATTTGACGAATAGAACCCCCAAAAGTTTGTAGTTTTTGTAGTAACTTTTATGTCAAAAAGATCGCCTAAAAACATGAAAAGTTTAGCAAAAGTTTTGAAAGAAGGCTTCCTTTAACGTGTAAAAACTATAACTTCAGCAACAATAGGTATATTGGACTCGAAAATAGAGTCAAACCTGCGTCAGCAAGTACCGTAGTTTAGCGAAAGGGGCGGAACCAATAAGACTTATTTAAACTGATGTTATGATTGTCTTTTGCCTTTGTTGTTGCCTTGCTCTTGAACGTTGACGGTTTCTGCCCTGGTGTGCTGTGTGCTAAATAAAGTCTCTGCTGCTTCTCAGATCCTAGCTTATCATTCCACGAACTTGCCGAACATTGGTGTCGGGTGCAAACCCAGCCAACAGCGACTCAGACTCAACATTAACCGAACTGTAGCGGGTTTAAGTGCAAACCCAGCCCATCTCCACTGCCAGCTCAGAACCGAACTCTGCTCTCCTGTAACACGCTTCCAGACCTGCTACACGTACTAACACCGGATGCGGAGACCGTAGCACAGATCAACAACGTACCGACCATAGGAGACGGTCGGGACAGCCTCGCCAGAGAATAACCGTGTAAATAACCTGCCCTAGGTGAAGAGATGCCTCCTCACTCTCACTATATTTGGATTCGAACTGACTACCTACCTAGCAGGATCTTAGTGACTAAAAGCCGATTTAAAGTTAATAACAACAATTTAATAAAAGGAAACAACTAGTATATTATATAAAAAGTAATGGGCAAAGCCCTCAAACACGCAAACAAACACACAAAAGAACTTACAGTGAGATACACCAAACGCCAGCGTACCAGTATCACACTCTGGGGAGAGCAGGGGCAAATACACAATGTATACAGAGAGAATAATTGGGGAGAAAGCGCAGAGGATTATAACGATTATTCGCGAAGAAAGAAGTATTAAGACTGAAGGGGAAGCGAGTTTTGGGTTGAACCCTCCCACGAGCGCCCCCTAGTGAGAAATTTCCCCCAATCGCGGAGCTTCCCATATAGCAAGGGGGGAACCCACCCAATCCCAAACATACACGTTGGGGGAGCTATGTGACTTGTAAACTTAACCCAGCCCCTTTGGATGACGTTATACAAAGCCAAGCGGGTAGCCAACTTAGCTACAGTCGCCAGCAACGGAAAGGTTGACCATGTCCAACCTTGATCCGTTACGCAGGCATCAAAAATGCATTCAAACAGTAAACGTCACTCACTCACACCCATATACTTAACTTTTTAATTTTTTACAACGTTAAGTCTGAAATTCTGAAACTACCGCGTCACTGGGTCAAGAAATAGTGACCCGGCTTGCCCATGAGTTCGAAAATATAACACTTTTACAATATTTCGTACACTGGTAGGGCAGATTAATCTAACCAATTTACCCTTTCAGCAGATGCAAATTTTGTGTCCCGGACCTAAGCGAAGTTGTCCACTTTCGGGACTGTTTTCAATTGGTTGCCTAAATGTCTATCTGGTACCTTCTGCAGCGCACGCAACACGCTTTTTCTGCCTGTAATCAACTTGAAAGTTCCAGAGCTGCTTCTTTAATCAAATTAAATATTAATGAAGACAAGAAGAATGTTCGCACTAGCAACCGTAATCAACCTTTCTTTTGTGAAAACATTGCTTGTAACTTAGCTACCCCTAATATGTTGTAGTACCGTACGAAGTACTTTTCCTGAATTGTTCTCATTTTACGAACAACTTTTCCTGAACTGATCTTATTTGTAATGGTTTCCTTCCTGAAACGGAGTTACAGAGTTATTTTAATATGAACCAAACCATTTTTCTGCCGTCACCGGCAGACGCTATAGACCACGCTATTATTGCTATTACATCTTCCCTCCACTCTTCCTTGAACAGGTCTAAAGTTTGCTTTTGCTTGTCGGGAAAGTTCACGGGCCGGACCGCCGTCAGTTTTTGAATGATTTAGCTATAACACAGTAACTCATATTTTAGCATGAAAGGTTTTGTGTTGCCGAAATATACGTTTCGTTCACACTAACACTGGTCTTCCGCAGTTAGCTTCAGCATTTTAATTTCATGAATAATATGTGTTTGTCGTCACATTAATGTCAAATCCTCAATTCCTCTTGTTCAGTTTAGTGTTTACAACATTAGAATGCTAAACTTTGAATCAGGGTAATAAAGGTATTTGGAAAAGTGTATCTATTTTTATTCCGCCTAGAGGCGGAATTATTACATTGGAAAATGGATATTATACATGTAGGCTCCTATCTCTAAACTAGTAGTATCTGTATGTTTCTTGCTATGTCTCAGTATCTTTTTTAGCCTGAGGGGCCTAATAACTAGTACAGTCAAGAAATTATTGTTTTCGAGTTCGGGTCAGATGTGACGGTCAGTGTAAGTTTTAGGTGTGTAATATTTAAAAAGCAGACTCCTAAAAGGGGCATGGTTCTGCGACTGAGACTTAGTAATGTGATATTTTATTTTTAACAAAAATTGATGACTTTGACAAGCAACTTGTAGCTTTGGTCCACACTCAGTCAAGCGGTCTTTAGTTGATCTGTTTTCTATAGTTTCCGATTTAGTTTTCTATAATTTGTTGAGAAATCAATTGTTGATCCTTATCCATCAAAAGTCTAAGCGATGCTGCTAAGATTCAGCTAATTTGGCTAATTTCTTTCCCATGTCCGATTGTCAGGGTCTGAGTAGTTCTCTAGTAATACCAGAAAGAAGAATCGAAAAAAGTTTTAATACAGTTTAGTAAGATGAGAATTTTATTCACATTCTTCTTTTTCTGTGCTTCAGCTGTAACAGACTAGAGCATTTGTCAGTTGCACCCAGTTGCTTGCTAGATACTTGTGAACTATTCTCGAAATCTGCCGACCTCATTTGCATAAATGCCGACACCCTGTAAAACTGTGATGATGGACGAAGTTTGAAGGGGGTGCATTGAAAATATTTACACAATAGAAGTTTGCGTTAAATGGGGAACAGAGAAGAAAGCCCAGAAAATTAAAACAACCAGATGCACAATATAGATCAACACAAGTACGCATAAAAAGCAGAAACTAAATACACGAAAACTAACAAGTAGGCCCCTAAAAGGAGCATCATCCCGACGTAGAATTGCAGAACAGAACTACTAGTATGCCAGGATTCAAGAGCTGTATCTGTTAAGTTTAATACAGCAACTGTCGTATGGTTCTTTACGTGTTCTGTTTTGTGACCCCAGTTTGTTAATCAGCTTGCTGTTAACTTGATGTTAACCTTAGCTAAACGTAACTTCTTTAGCTCAAACCAAGTGTGCATTCTTTCCAACACGCATTAAATAGATTGGTAACAAAAGTTGTCATTGTTCAAGATTTTAAATTAAGCCTTCCAAGGAGGGGATCCAGGTGAACCAAAAAATGTGTTATCGATCTTGTTGAACAGTTGAGAATTTCTGGGTCGTAGACAACGAATTTGAAGTCAGTTTTTCGATTCAGCTAATCCTTTTCTGTTCTAAAATCAGGGTAGTTTTAGTTTTCAGTACACTTTCTAATATAGTTAGTTCCAGTTGGCTAGCTAATCAGTGACCGTTTTTGCTTCAGTGACTGAAAAATCCATACAAAATTTTATCAAAATTGAGCGAGGTGTGAGAAACATGAAGTGTTGGTGGGAATAAGATATGTAGTTGACTTGGGAGTTTGGATTGGGACATTATTAGTAGTAAGGAAAAGAATGTAACATTAAAAATAACTGGGCATTGCTGTCTAATTAGCAGCAATAAAAAAGCTGCTTGCTTCAGTTCAATCACGGCTTGTAAACTGGCAAACAATTTGCATAATGTGCACATCTTGAAGACAATCCAAAATCCATTCCCAACCAAAGGGGGCATGATTTCAAAGGAGATTTTTGTGGGAAATAATAAATTACAGGTGGGAGTCGTCAATTAAAATTTCCTGAACACGATCAATAAGTCAAGTTCATAATTTCAGCAGGAACATGTGCTAATTAGTGCCGTGTAGAAAACGCTTGACAAAATACTTTCACCCACCTCTCCCTCTGCGCAAAAACGTAAACTAGGGCTGACTCGTATGCTGAGCATAAATCTTTGGTTCCAGCGCAGTGCCAACGCAGTGCATTCGGCAATAGTTTCGATAACAGCTATCCCGCCTTTAGGCGGGATAAAAATAAAAAACTTAAATTAGCTGTTTCTAAATAGTAGGCCCCCTTCGATTAAAAAATGAGCTCAGCAGTATACTAGACCAATGTTAAACATAGGCGAATCTTGAACTGTGAAATGCAGTTAGTGCAATTCATATCCATTTTCCGTGTAAGTAGTTCTGCCTCCAGGCAGAACAAAAAGTTTAAAGTTGGCGTAATTATTTGTTTCATCAGTTTTGCCTTCCCCCCCCCCTTGCTGAAATCGGAAAATCGAAGTAACCAGAAGAGAGTGAAGTTGAAGAATTGAAGATATGCAAACTAGATAGTTGAACATGCACTTATCTGTGTGCATGTATGCGATAACACCGCCCAGCCTCTTTCATTTTGTCAACTAATTTCGAAATACCTATATATAATACCCAATTCTTGGTAGACTACTACTATGCTAATATAGCCCTCCCCTCTGTATGGTATAACAATGCAGCGTTTAAATAGTGCTGTACAGGATGGCTACGGCGATGTTTCAACAAATATAGATTTGTATCAGAAAATTTAAACGACTGTCCAGAAAAATTCAGAAAGCACTTCCAAGCAAATCCAATTGAAAGCTACATAGAGATGGTATTTGAGGCCGGTCGAGGTTTGACCGGCGAGACGGCCGGCCGGCCTGCCGGTGGCCGGTTAGCCCGTAGGCCACCGGCCGCCGGCTACCGGCCTGGAGCAGTTTGCGGAGCAGCTATTATGACTGCTAAGGTCTTAATTTTCGGGTGTTATATTTGAACAAGATCACCCCTAAAACGGGAATATTCCGCCGTTGAGCCTTGCGGTTACTATAGATGTAGCTTAGCAGTGTAACTTCAGTCTTGAAACGGTGTATTTAAAATCGAGTTTGTGGTGTTGTATACATAGTATTTGACGCTATATCATCTGGTAAGAATGTTTTGCTTATTTGGTTAGCTACATAGCCTGCTGAACACCGTACTTTGTTGCTGCTTATTTTTTCAAAAACTACCAATAGTCTGTGTTCTAGAGATATATATAGTATATACAGCTGGAAATTAGGGAACTCATATACTGCTATCTCATGTAACCTCTCCCTGAAACGGCTGAGGCTCAAATGCGTAATGATGCCATTTTAGGGGCCTGCTTGTTGATTTGGGTTTAATGTGTCCGCAATCTTTTTTAAAAACCATAACTTTTCTTATGTAACCTCTCTTGCAAGGAAGTTATACCAGCGACAGAGTCTAATCTGTCTATATTCGTATCTCGATGACACGTACAAAGTAAATACACACAGAATCTACTAATTTACAGTAGGCTGCACGGCATGTAGATTTAAGCCAACAACAACTTTTTGAATTTGAGGTTGTAACTGATATATTGAAATAAAAAGATGTCTCGACAAGTTTTCAATCTTACCTTTTAATTGGTTTGTCTATTAAAAGTTTCCAAGAACCGGTTTAAAACCAGATTGAAGCGCAAAAAAGGTTAGCTAAGCTGGCAACTTTTAATTTAAGAAGGTGCAAGAAAGAACAAGCACTCAAGTTGCCCAGTTCCAGTTGTCTAAGTTTTTAGAATATTAGGTACGTATACAGGTTACACATAGAAAAACTCTGTTTAGAAAATCGAAATTTTGAGTTGCTGAAGCAAAGATTTACTACTTTTTTAAAAAAAATTTGTGTAGAAAAAGTTTGCTCCTTCTGCGCAGTTGCAGCTTTCTAAAGTCCTTTACTTCTAATTCTAATTCGTTTAATCCTCAACTTGAATTCTCATAAAAATTTGGACTTCACAAAATTTGACTAGCACAAAGACCCAGTTTAATGCTTGTTGCCAACGAGCATAATTAGCCAAACACATAGTTACAGTTATAGTCATAGTTATGTTACAGTTGAAGAAACACAGAGAGGGGGAAGTTACATAACTTTAAAGGAATTTATTGATATTTATATACAGGAATTTACATAAAGGACACCAACACTTTAAGGGGGGAGGGTCGCGATTTTTCGACCATATCCAATTTTACTCATTTTTACATATTTTGTCCTCCCAATGGGTCCGCAAAAAAGCGTTTTGAGTAATATTGCTCCTATCATTCTGTAGACCCCGTCAAAAATGTCCTCAACTTGTGTGTAACATGGGAAAACGAAAATGTTTGGTTAAAAAGGTTTTGCCCTTAACATTTGCTGCTGTATGAAAGGTACACCGCTACAACTTTGCAACGATAGATAGTAGATGCAGAAACGACGTGCAGATAGCTGCAATCTATCTACGCACATAAATGGTTAGTTTGGTATCACTGTCGTGAAACTATCAACCGAAGTTAGTGGATTTTTCAGAAACAATAGTCGTCATGTTATTGGCGCAACATCAAAAATTCTAGACAAAATTCTGGAAAATAAAACCATTGACAAGGCGTTGCACAAATTTTTGGCCCAGAAATTTTAGATAATTAAAATTTATCTCATGCTAGACTCAAGCTCACTAATCCGAAGCAAACCTGAAGATTTCGAAATAACATTTGCTCATTAACTTGGACGGTATGACCTGGAAGCTACTTTGGTTAACTGCACGATTTGGTACATTTCGTACAGAATTATTACTATTACCATAACAACACCAGGATTTAAATGAGATGACCCCCTTTCATGATTAACTGATTAACCAATGATCTCCCCCTTTCATTTAGGCGACAGTCGGTCCGGTGTCCCCTAAATTTATGCTCCCAAAACCTACCTACCTACCTACCTCTACTATAACAGTGGTCTTGCTTAAAAAGCCGAGTAATCCAACTGATCCAAATCCATGGGTAACCCTAAAGGGAAAATTAGAAAAAACAAGAAATCCAATAAGAGCTTCTACACAAAGTCTAGGCAATACTAAAAACGCCCGTATCCCGACACAAGTGTAAGCGGCCATGCTTGGGCCATTCACGTTGCAAGCAGAATTTCTGCATTGCATTTGTACATTTCATGCAATCAAAATTAGTGGATCGCTACTCTTCACCAATTTTGTTTTGGCTTAATTTCAACTAGGTCTTCAAACATGAACCCTAACATTTAACAAACTGTTCTGGTCAGAACGGATTTTTGCTACCAGTTAAAATCGATACCTATCATATTTTGTGTTGTAGCAGCCGAATGATAACCTAATGCTGGGAAAAGTTATTTACGTCTTCCTAACCCGACTTGCTGTAGTTTGTTGTATAAGTAAGCGTTTAAATAATTTTGGAAGGTTAACCAACATGAAGACGAAGGGTCTTTCATGATATTTCAGACATTAATTAAAAGTTGGGACCCCAAGATTTCGAAAGTGGTTCCAAGCTAACGAAAAAGCGTGCCTAGCATATTTAGTAAATAGTGATAATGATAACATGAAGCGGTCTTCATATTTAAAATTTGTTCTGTAGCAAGAAATTCGGAGTTCTGCTCTACCACATTAGGTGTTTGTCAAAAGGAAAAAATTGCTGAAATAAAATGGAATGAAAGTGGAATGTTTATTGATCAAGAAACATTTTATAAAGTAGGCTAGCCAAGAGATGTGTTGATACCCATGTCGCAATCAATTGAGATCTTTAGAAATGTCAGACTGTTTGCAAACTGTTATGGAAATTTAGGTTCATCGAAGCCCATCGTCTACAACGGCCTTAACTGGATCATTGGTGACTATGGTTACAGCTGCGACGATGCCTGCGCAGCAATTGGGGAGCCTTGCACTGCCCGAGACATGCCATACATAGACAACAGCATGCTGGGTACTGTGGTACAGAGGTTGGTATTGCAACAGGGCTGGTGCTGCAACATTGGGTACCCAGATGATATTGATTTTCCAGGTCCAGAAGTAGCTGAAGACGGAGACAGTGTCTATTGTTCTGGTTACGGGCCGTTGTCGACTTCTGACTATTCCTGTTACTATATATCATCCTATGACAACGCCAGAGTTTGTAGCTGTGAAAGTGAGCTCCAGAAAGTTCTTGTCTGTTCAGCTATAACAGTTGAGTTAAACTCGCCAGGCTTGAATTTTCAATTTGTATTGACCCAAGAACGGCATATAACATTCTTGAACATAATTAATTTCCCTAATATACTGTTACATAGAATTCATGTCATTTTGAAATTTCACAAGGTCAAGCATAACCAGCTAAAGCTGCATAATGTTACCCAACTTTTTTGTATTATACTTGTAGTTTTGCTTGGCACAGATCTTTCTGCGAAGCAAATTTACCATCCAACCATTGCTTGAAATGAAATATCCTACTTACAGTGATTCACACTGCTTTTATGTATTGTCATACGATAACTCTTTACAAAGAGTAGATGAGTTATCTCACATAAAAATATCCGTTGGTTAATATGTGTAAGATTGATTTGAATGCTTGAAAATTTTGTAACCATTATCTGAGTCTGCGATTGCTAGCTCCTATCCATCGATTTAGTTTTGTTTTCATACCTCATAAAAACCAAGTTGCAGCTATCCAAAGTTATTATTCCGCTGTAATGACTGAAAACTAAAACAGTGTGCAATTCCAGTATTGCTTGACCTACTCACTACGTTTGGCACTTAATCCTAGCTCCGTCAATCTTTTCTCGATTGGAGGTGCGCTATTTGAAATTTTCTTTGAAGCATGACGATCAAAAGTGGCAATTTTTAGACTGCTGTTGAGACATTCCAGCTGAATCCTATTCATTTAATTTTATGTTTTCTGAAAAAAAACTTCTTGCTAAAAATATGTAATAGAATTAATAAAATAAGGACTAATAATAAAAATAAATAAAATACAAAATTGGTCTAAAAGTAGTCCGAATTAATCAATCTGCAAGGAAGAACTCTTATGCCATGGAATTATGAAGAAGAACAAAGATCATCGATATGGATTTCATTTATTAAATAATGTCCAAGCAATAATTGTATAAATTATCTTATGTTTGTCTAGTTAGAGTTGCCAGTATTCAATAGAAATCAAGAAATTCATCAATAGGGTCCAAGGTTTATACTCAATTAGGGCATAAATCCTAGTCTTAATTACGATCTTAAGCTTAATTAAGTTTTACTAACGTATGGTCTACTAACAATACTAATCCAGGAATTGTGCAAAGGGAGTATTTCGTTCTTAATCCCTTTAGTAAGTGGAGTTGTTACTCCCACACGAAGACAAAAGTCGACATCTAAACTAAACTTAGGTGAATAAGCCAGTGATATCCATAATTTGAGTCAAGTACAACCTCCCTCGTGAAGTAGTGCAATCACTAGTGTCCACGTACTAGTTAACAGTAAGTCATCAACCCAAAGCTTGAGGTTTATGCGCTTAATTAAGCCGAAATCTAGTCGTAAAAATCGCCTATAAAGTGGAAATTTACATCTAAAACAACACATATTGGAAGATGGTTCAATATTAAGTACGAAATAGCTAAGTATGGAGTTAGGTAGGGTTAATTAGTGATAATATGTAATAGTTAGTTAAAATTTAGCTAAATTTTATAATTTTTGGTCGAAACATGACTTGGGCTTATATGAACGAGAATTTAATCCTAATTCCAAAAATCCAAACCCGACATTTCAACTCCCAAAAATAAGAAAGTAGTGAACAAAAATGTTTTTGTAAGATTACTTTCTATTTCGCAATCTTATCACTCCAAAAAGGAGTGTTCTAAAAAGGTCCTTTTCTTTGGTTTGACTTAAGTCAAACCTTTTCCTTTTTATTGTCTAGGAGGTTGTCTACCTCCTAAACTACACCTTAGTCAGGTGTTGTTTTCTTTTCTTCTCTCTCTCTGCTAGGCCCCTTTCTTCCAGGGCCTAGCAGTTGTCCTCGCTTGAACTTTTGCCCGAGGACAAGGCCAACAACAAAAGAAAGGAGGAAAATAGTAGTTTCAGCCCAAGCCATGTAAATTAGAGGGGGCTTACCTCCCTTATTAATAATATAAATATAAAAATGAATAGCTAGATAGACGTAGGTAAGTACGGAGTTTATGATGATATAATTTTTGAATTGCAGAAAATTGTGTATATGTCGCAATAATTCGACAAAGTTAGAAAATTTCGCGAATTTCCCCCTTTGGTTACATTTATGTGTTAAAGAAAATTCCGCAAAGTTTCGCCAAGTTTCGGCACTGGAAATATATCAAAAATGGGTCAGTTGGGGGGCAATAATTTCAAAATCTCATTAATTTCGACCTCTAATGGCCAGCTGGCTCAACCCGCCGCTGCGGTTCACGTGTAAAAGGTGGCAAGCTTCTAGAAAGTTCTAGAACTTTCTAGAAGCTTTGCCTTAAAATCAAAGAGGCAATCCGCTCCAACTTTCGCTAATGACCTGTCACCGAACTGTCAGCAAAACTGTCAACTCGGTCCCAAAATTTTTGTTCCATTCAGTGTTCCTTGAGTTGCAGCCGAAGTAGGCTGCTTTTCCCCTCCCTTAGGTGCGTCTCCAGTGCAGTTGCTACCTGCATGGGGAATACAGCGCACCCTCCCCGGTTAGGACGCGTAGGGACTTTTTCTCTGACCCACACTGGTCAGAGAAAAAGAGATTGAGTTTTTTAACACGAACACTATTTTTAGGGGCCAAATGGGTGCGTTGTGCCCGGCCAATTTTCAATAATATTTAGGCTTTTGGCCACTTTTTCATTCTGGAGGCCTCGGGCCACTTTTTATAATTGGGAAGGCCTACAGGCCAATTTTTATATATATGGTTTTTGGGGCCTTTAGGCCATATTTTTTACATTTTGTAAGGCCAATGGGCCAATTTTTTATGTGCACTTTTGGGCCAATGAGCCCCACTTTTTCAATATATTGGGCCTGAGGCCAATCTTTTAGTTCTCTAGCATGTGTGGGCCTTGAGCCACTTTTATTTTATTTTATTTAGTACTATTATTATTATTATTATTTTATTATTTCCTAAAAGCTCATGTAAATCCCTCCTGTTCGATGGAGAATTGCCCCTACTTCTGTTTTTCTGTTTTTCGTGCCGACACACTCTGTATATCGAGGTTTGCTGGCCTCTACCTCCAATTATTTCATTCATTTAGTTATCTTTTATTTGTATTTTTTCGGTCAAGCCACGACCATCTTTACTAAATTTTAACAAGGCCCTTTTGGCCTAAATTTGGGTTTTTAAAATAGAATAAGGGATACTTATGTGGGGACCCAACCCCTAAGTTTGAGCTAGAGGGTTCCTTTTAGTACGACCCTATTTTTACTGAATTAATTAATAGATAACCATTCACCCCACTGCCGGCAACTAGGAGTTGCCGGCCATACCGTTTTAATCTCAGGCTTTGTTAAGCCTCAAAAATCACTGTTTGTAATTTGTGATTGTTTGTTGCAGGTCGGTAACCGAAAATAATAGGTCGTCAAAAATACTTAAACGAGTTTTAAAACCGAATTCTAAAACAATCAGCCTCAACATAATCAGTTGTTTTATAACCTGTCGTTTTCGAATTAATAATTAAGCGTTTCACGGGGAATGACCGGCTTCCCCATTAATTAATTTAATTGTTGTTAGTAGTTTTGTTTAGTAATGATTGCTTGGCAATCATTACTCACACGGCTTTCCAAAAATCTTAAACTTTCCAAAATTACCAAAGTTCTGCGCAAAACAGTCGGGTTTTGGAACTCCAAAATCCGCATTAAAACTTGTAAAATCCCGTCAACTTTAATAATCAGCTTTACGTTACGAAAGTTTAATTAAAACAGCGATTAATTAAATTAAAGTAACAACTATGTAGTAATCATAGCTGAAGTTAGGTACTGTTAACCTTGTTTCATAGTTATGTTTGCCAATATGATTAGCTAGGTAATTATTAGCTAAGAAATTGTGTGTGTATGTGTGACTAAATGAACGAATGCAAGAGTGTTGAATTATGTGTAGTTGTGAGAGTGACTGTGTGCAGTAGTTCACGGAAACTCCTTCTGTTCGACGAAGGTTGTGAACTCTGTCGGGACGAACGACTCAGATAATAAGCAGGAATAGGGCATAATTGTAGTTTTGCGAAACAGGCATGTGCGAATTTAGAATGAGTGTGTTCTAGTCTAAATGCAGTATGAATGTAGTCTGAATGATTATTAAATAGTAGTTCAAATGTCTATGCGAATGTTGTGTGAATTCCAATTAGTAATTAATAGAACTACGTAGTTAGACACTAGTTTGCAAAATAGGTGCAAATGCTGCAGTATAAATGGCGAAATTTAGGGTAATAATCTGAAATGTGTTAGCCAGAATGTGTGATGATCAAGTTTGCATATTGGTATGAATTCAGAGCCGGAATTGTGTTATGTTCAGATATTAGGCAGGAATTAGTAACCAGAAGTATAATTCAGTAGCAATATGTCAGACAAGTGTAATTGGCAGTCGATGCATGTATGGTTTCGTAGATACTCTAGGTTTAGGCTCGGAACATCAAATATGCAAATGAGGTAGGAGCACTAAGGCCTAAGGTTATAATAATTCTGACTAGCCTCTGGCGATTTATTACGGGATGTCCTCGATTCGTCCGCGTAAGTCGCTCTTTGTTAAGAGGGCGGACGAATCGCACGAAAGGAATCTCACCAAAGCAGTTGTTACTGCACTGTTTAACGCGCTTTGGACTCAAAATTCAGGAAGTAGCAGAGTTTTTCGTGTGGAAACCGCGGAGATTCGCCAAAAATTAACGTTGTTAGTAGTTCGGATAGTCGTGCCATTTCGCCTATTTCGTGCAAATAAACGGGTCATTTTTGCCATTTCCCTATTGCTGATGCGAACTTACTCAAACCTAAGTTTCCGATCAAACCATATCGGGTTTAAGCAATAAATTTTGCTTGTATTCATTTCTGTAGCTTGGCAGGTTTGGTGGTGCCACTAGGCAGTCGGGCTGTAAAATCAGCCAGATCTAATTACCATTTAAAATACACCAACAATTCGCATTAATTCAACAGAAATGGCAATAACAGACTCCGGCCTAAGACAATTTAAGCAATATTACGTAAGAATTAATAATATGCCTGAAATGTCATAATACAGTGATTAGTTACGTAGAAATATGGATAGTTCATTAGAATCATCTTCCAATAATCGCAAAATTACCAAATTCTCGAATTTAATTAATTTCCGAAGTTTGATACTCGTTATAATGGGAAGTTGTTACCTTCCTCAATTAGAGTCCAAAAGAATGGAAGTTCTATGTTCGATTAATGTATTCTTATCAGTTTCGTGCATCGACCTTCCTTTATCAATTAATACTCGCTAAAAGCAAGGAGTTGTTACCTTCTTTTCAGGACCAGAAACTAAAAGGTCCTAATTTTGATCATTTTCAACCAAATTGATGTTTTTGCACTAGCTGAAGCAATGGGTGCCTATCTGTTTTTGAAAGGCCCGAAACTGTATCAATTTTGTTTTACGAATTTTAACTGTACAGAAAAGCAGACTGTACAAAGCGAAATCAAGCTGAAGTCATAGTTTTGTGTTGTAGCTGCAATTTCTTGCACAAGAGTGTAAGAAATTGCCCGAAAACCAGTATTTCGCTCAAAACCAATTTCTAGTGTTATGATCCTACGGAAATCGTTCTTAGTTCGTGATAATTCGCCTAAAATTCAAGTTTTCACGACAATTTCGAGTTTATAAGTCTATTTCGAATTCAGAAAGCCATAATGTGAGTAATGGTTGTTGGGTTCGAATCCCGCACCTATAACTTGTACTAATGGGTTTTAACCCATTTGATTCAGGTGCGGAAGCGAACATGGTCCTGCCGGAATCAAGCCTAGATAGTCAGTATTTCGGAAGTCTCAGTGATTTATTTGATCAGAGCTAGTGTTAGTCAGTCCGGAGAAGGACATACGGATATTGGACAATTATTTGGATCAGAGTCAGTCTTATAAGGTACATTGAGGAAGTCGGATCAGACTTTTGTGGAACAATTAAGGCAGGGACTATCCTTAAGTCAAGCACCAGAATTAACTACGGAACCTAAAACCTGACTAGCGAATCTAACATTACTTTTAATTATTATAAATTGGTTCTTATTCTTTCAATTCAAAAGATGAGTCTTATTCAGATTATCGTCATTCTTACTGAGGGGGTTGTTATCCCCCTGTCTCTGGCCTAAATCACCCAGTGATTTTTGATCAGTCCGAAGTAGAAGACTTAACGAAGAGATTAAATTTAAATTAAACTCGTACTAACCCCATAAACGGACCAGGAAACTCCCAACCGGACCCCCCTTGTGTTTGACCCTTGGCAACCCGAATAGCATCCGAAACTGCTATTGTTACTAGCATTTCGGGGTCACTCAAAAACCGGAACTGTGCTCTACTAACTCATTTAATTTAGTTAATTTAAACTGTTCAGTAGTCTTACTTATTGGTAACTTATTGTCCTTGGTAAGGAGGACGGACAAAGAGTCATAACCTAACGGCACGAACACAAACATATAGGGATCACACGATAGAGTTTAGTAATAGGTTTGGCACTTAGTTAAACAGTTAGAAAGGAAAGAAAGAGGAATATAGCAGAGCTGGGTCTAGATAGCAAAACCTTGTCCCTATTATCAATTAATATTTTGGTAAATCAAATACTGGCAACTCTGGCAAACTACAGTTTGTTTGCCTAATTGTTCTATAGTATACAGTTCTTGGTTTGTCCTAGTTTTTGTACGCATTGTAATAACTCTCTCCATTGTCATCAATTATTGTTGTTAATATTATCATTATCATTATTAAACTGCTGTGCCCTATCACTGAATCTATTAATTAGGGTGGTATACGGATCAGTCCACGTCTGGATTCAGAGCCCCAATACAAGTAAGTGACTAAATTGAACCCTTGGTCCCTACAAAGGCATCACCATCATCATTCCAGAATCTTGATTTGGCAATCAAGATTCTCAATCAGTGTTCTTTGATACAGACCTGATTCATCTATCCCGGAGCAGCAAGTGTCGACCCCGCTTGCTAGTGATCCCCATCTGACCCCTGCTTTCATCAAACGAACTCACGCCAAGACCCCATCCAGGTCGACTGCATGGAATCTTCAGTTTTGGACAAACCACCTTCTGAAGATCCTGTGCCTAAGTTTATCTTCACAGATAAACGTGTCAACCTTCCGTGTACTTGAAGTGGTTGATACCCTGAGCCAGTCGTGATAGACTGTTACGGAATAAAGTCTTATTGGATCAAAGTTAGAATCCCAATTTAAATCACTTCATTACAAATAGAAGTGTGAAATTGCTCTGCCGAGCCCCCTCTGCAGTTTCCAATTTGGGCGAATATTACGGGGCGAGCTTGATTGTGCAAATTAGAAGAGCGCACAGAAGTAGGAAGCTGGGAAATTTGAAAGATATGTTCGACGTTATTCCACATCTTACTCGGCGATTCGCCTTTTCAGGCTTAAAGCTTTACGTGCCAAAATCGTGCCGTTCCTTTCCAATTTTTTGCATTCTGGTTGCATTGTTGAGCAAGAATAGCGTGGCTTTCAAAGACCACCAAGGGCGTATTCGCCCCAAATAATAGCACCTGAAGCTAAAATTAACATAATTTTGACCAAGAATTAATTACTTAAATTCACATTCACACTGCTACACAACAATGATCCTTTCCTGTTCTCACGAATAATTAGAGGAGCAAAACAGTATTAGCAATTTCGTTGACTGTTGAAAGTGCAAATAGGCAATTAAATACTGTAAATTATCCTGAAAATAAATAAGTTAAACAGTTATAAATACTTTTAAAAATAATTAGCAATTTGAACAGATTGAACAAAACTGAACGTTAGAAATAGCCAGTCAATATACTTCAACTTTAAATATCTTCTGAATCAATACTAATCACCATTACTTCTGAACTTTAGGGGGGTCCAAATTTTGGTCGTTTTCTACTTTCTCCGATCTCGCTGATTTTTGCATATTTTATGGTCCAAACGGTATATTTTAATGAGTTTTAAAATTAAATTTGTAAGTCGTACGGTTGTTGCGTAATTTCACCTCAAAGTTGTGATCTCATGTGTTAAAAACTTAAAACCTAAACTTAAAAACATAGGAAACTTAAAAGTTTCACTTTTTTAGAGTAGTGTCAAAAAATCTCGAAACTGGGTGTTGCTAACCAGCCTTGTTTGGTATCATTAGAAAGGCCTGGATAAGATCTGTGATTTGTTGGAATTAGAATTTTGATTTAGGTCTTTAAAAAATTTTAATCAATTTTTAATATTTAAAACTTGACTCGATTCGAAAATGACTTCAAATTATTTTGTCTTTATTTTGTCTATTATTTTGCCCCCCTTAATTATTTTGTCTTCATTTGGACTAAAGCTTCTGCAGTTACGAGGAAGCTCAGAGAGAAGCTGTGCAATCTCGTGACGAATTTTCCGGGCCATAGGTTTGCTAAACAAATCCAAAATATCCGTCCATATATACATGTCGACGTGACCATTACGAAAGCACAAAGTAGTAACTTTAATATTTTAAAAACAACACCCAAAAATAAAAATGAAAAATTAGGAAATCAAAAATACAAGATAACAAAAATTTAATTTTAGTTGTGCAATTAATAACTGCCGCCAAATTTAATTTAACATTTTAAACTTTTTTGGTAATTTAAAATATTCTTGTCCAAGTTGGAATCTGTTTGATCCAGTTTTATCTGGTTTTGCCTGGTTTTACTTAGATATCGGGTACCCGAAAATCGGTCGTTTACGAGGCTATTCGTGCACATACCTCGCTTTTGCACAGAGTTCATAGACAGGCGGTGTTAACTAGAAATACAATGTACATATATTTCTCTTAAAAACTCCAGAATTCTTGTAGCTTTCTGCAAAAGTGCTGATCTGCGCTCAGTAGCTGAGCTTCCTGTATTCACAAAAGTAACTTCTGCGTATTTTACCGGCCTCTCAAATAGTAAAACTTACAGGAGTTACCAGTAAAAATACCAAGTGCGTCTATCAAAAGATATTGAGTACACCAACCAAGCAAGATTCCGCGGATTTGCTCAAGCAAGGTTTTGCCCCAAAATCTTTGCACGGAATTCTGCTGACATGGTTGGAAACACGATAACTAGACTTTGTCAAAACTAAATTCCACGGATCATGCTGGCGTGAAAGGAATCATGCTAGCTGGTCTTTGTCTTGTGAGCTTTCCTTGGAATTGAGCCAGCTTTCTGGGATTAAGCTGACTCGGTCGGAAATCAGCCAGCAAGACTGGCATCCTGCTGGCTTCAACAATGCTATTTGCTAGTAGTATTAGTAGTAGAGTAGCTATTTGCTGAAATTGGTGTTTAGGATGTTTTATAAATATTAGCGACAAAACAGAAATGTTTGATTTATTTTCTTTAACTAATTAGAATTTAAATCCGTCAAGGAAATCCGATGTACTCTGCCCTTTTCAAAACGAGATCCGCAGGTTTCTTGGCATCTGTCTGTTTATTAAGGCAGAAGTCAAAATCAGATCATTGCTGTATTTGATTGACTGTGTAATTGATGCTCACTGATATTTGTACTAACTCATTTGTATTTTATACGAGGCGATAGTTCAAGGCAGGGTACGTGTTGCGCGGCGTTCCGTTGAATTGAAATGACTACTCAAGGATATTTAGCAACCACCTGCATGTTACGGAATCCTACTAGATCGGTATGGTTTGCTGTAGCCGGCTATATTTCTTAGGATTACCGCTAGCGAGGAAAGAATTCCGTGGGCTCAGAAGGAATTGAGTTGGCTCAGTTTTGGCCTAAACACATTCCATGGGAACGCGCTGGCAAGGATGGAAAGCTGCTGGCCAGATTTAATCGAAAACACTTTCCAGGGAATCCAGCTAACTTGGTTGGAATTAGGCTAGCTAGTTTTTGACTCAAAATTATTCCGTGGAATCATGCAAGCATAAATTTGATGCGTCCCATCCGCGGAATCTTGCTTGGTTGGTGTACTCACTATCTTTTGATAGACGCAAAGGAAACCTGTAGTTTCTTTACAAGAGTTTCCTGTAGAAAATGCTCAAGAAACCTGTAGTTTTGTTCAACTATTTGGACTATCCTAAGTCAAATGCCAAACCTGTAAGTTTTACAAGACAGAATCTGTAATTTTCAAGAGGCCATGTTTGTTAGAGGGGGCGGTCGCTCCCAAAATATTTTACAAAAAATTTCAAAAAATATACCGTTACAAAAAATCAGCCACGTTGTGTTGAAAGACTAAAAAATTGAAAAATTAAAAAATTTCAGTCTTCATATCTGTGATTGCTGTCACTGTCGCCCTTATACATGTTGTAACAAAGTTGCCCAATTGGCATAGTAGTATAATGCCAAGAACTTCTGGCATTGTAGTACAATGTTGGAAAACTAGCAAAATGCTCGTTTCAAAGCAGCGTTGAACTACTTTGCCAAGCAATTCTGACATAGCACTGCAATGCCAACGCCTCTTTGGAAAAATAGTACAACGCTTGTCCAAGAACAAATGCCTTTGCTCTGACGCTGATCCTGATTGTCTGATGATGCAAATATTAAGGGGTCTAGGTGGTCTAGCCTTCTTTTCATTTTTGACTTTTACGAATTATGCACTAATGTACTAATTATTAGTGTTTTTATACTCATTATTTAAATTAGTTCATATTCAATTTTTCAAATAATAACAACATGATATGCAACTTTGAAACTAAATTCTACTTAAGCTTTCAACTAAATCCACTCATATATTCAGATATTTTAACTTTCGGTTCAAAGTACAATCTCCTCAGAATTTGCTTGGGACAAACCCCCTCCTGGACCATCAGTCGCAAAAATTAAACCACGCTTTTATTTGACTGCCAACCATGTTGCCCCCTTACGGCTAAAAAAGATGCTGGAAAATAGGGCTAAATATAGGAAAACATGCCATTCAGAGATTGGAGTCCTAGTGTTAACCACCAAGTTTCCAAAGCAATCATGCCGAATCCATGCAGAATAAAAATATGATATAAGAATATTACAAATTCAAAGTTTTAAAATCCGAGTATATGAGTTTTTTGAGAAGGGCCTAGCAACAGCGGTACACTATGTAGCCACACGTTGCTGCTCTCCGCAGGCCGTTTAGAAATGCGGACAAGAGGCGGAGAAGCGAAGGTCAAGGACAGAAACGTGACCCCCAAGCCAGTCAGACGTACAGTTCTTTAAGTTGCACCCAGGTCAGCAATGGTTGTCTGGCCAACCACCACTGATCTCCGCATGTCAATTACAACTAGGATGGCTGAAACAATGCCGGACAGCTTGAGAAACAAAAAGAACAAGGCTGCTGGAATGGAACAGGAAGGGAAAGGCGAACACTTAGGAAAGAGGTAAAAAATCCGTATCTTTAAAAACGTATATGCATTTCCTTCAACACAAATTTTTAAAATTAACAACTGAAAGTATAATTCAGAATAATTTAATGAGGCTAGATTGCCAAAACATCTTTTCAGTATCCAAATGGTAACCTATTTTACTGAAATTAAATTGGAGTACAGAAGTAGACACAGAGGAACCTTTTTCACCCGCCATGCCTATCTCTGTCCCAATCAAATTGTCAAGATAAAACTAAAAACGAAGGATAACTTATCTAAGTTGCCATGCTGGATTTGGTTCTGCTCCAAGTGATCCTGCCAATAACCAATGCTCCTCTGTTCCAGCAGCCGCTATGCGGCTGTTAGATAGTTTGGTGAGCAGTCTTCTAGCAAGAGTTATGTTGAACGCACCGCCATTTACCAATGAGATTCTTGTCCGCAGGACTTAACCAGAAACAAAACTGAACCAATTTGTCAAAGGAAGCTGTCATTTCTGTAAATCCAGCTAAAAACATGTAGGACACTAAAAAGGGGCATTGTCTCGCCGCTGAACTTAATCCGTGCCTTGATGCTTCCAGAACACATGCACTGTATCCACTGTGTCTACTGTGTGCACAATATGCACCCATAGATATGAACAAGTTATGTTACGTATACTAAAGTATCAGGGGATACATGGTGAAAATAATTTTCTGACTTTCCACAAAAGTAACTTAATTGGATCTCACGATTGCAACAGAATGCGTTATAGTGTGTCATGTGCTAGCACAAACATACAAAGCACAAACATACAACAAACGAACAAAAATAGACTCTTCAAGATTCATATTCTTAAATCTTATTCTAGATAAAATTAACATTTATTAAAGTTTGAAAAAAATTGCATTCCAAAAACTTCAAAAAACTTCCGCCATTCTTCATTAGCGTTCGATCGGATCTCCATATGAGTTGATTTAGTTGAAAACTTAAGAGTTTCAAAGTTGCTTATCATGTTATTATTTGAAAAATTAATATGAACTGATTTAAATAATGTGCACAAAAACACTAATAATTAGTATATTAGTGCATAATTAAAAGTCAAAAATGAAAAGAAGGCTACACCACCTAGACCCCTTAATATTTGCATCATCAGACAATCAGGATCAGCGTCAGAGCAAAGGTATTTGTTCTTGGACAAGCGTTGTACTACTTTTCCAAAGAGGCGTTGGGATTGCAGTGCTATGCCAGAATTGCTTGAAAAAGAAGTCCAACGCTGCTTTAAGTACTTTAGCGTTGTACTAGTTTTCCAACGTTCTACTACAATGCCAGAATTTCTTGTCAGTGTACTACTATGCCAACTGGACTACTTTGCTACGACCATATATACAGATTGCGTTATCAGTATATGGAGTACTTTCCTCTGGAGTAAACCTGTAACGCAGTGAAAACTGCAGGTTTCATTTGTATGGAATACTATAACAGTCTAACTTGTAATCAATTCTACCAAAGTATGACCGGTAACCACTACCAACGATGTTCTGTAGAAATTACAAGATGTAACCTGTATTTTCTGCAAAAGCTTTTGTATTTATCATCACAAGAGTGATTCCTGTAGTTTCTGCTGGAACATTTCCAAGAGTGATGTAGAATCGGTATTGAGCAACCATTTCCTAGGCAAAGCTTCGGTTCCAGCAAGTTATCAACTTCCCTGAATTTAAAGATTTTATTTTAAACTTCTTCCTTCGAATGCTGTGAAATCCAAATTTTATTTCCATAAACTCTGAATTTTTTGGGATACTAATTAGCATTTTCTATGACAGAAAGAGTCGGTGAATTTGAAATTTGTGAAATTATTCTTAATGGTTTAGCAGTATGCACCATGAAGATTGCAGAAATGAAATTGTTGTATGATGCAGGTTAAATACTGAATTTACATTTGCACTACAAGTTAGAAGGCGGATGGTATTAAAGGCGTTTATTTAACAGTAGTTCAACTTAAAACACTCTGACTAAATTATAGTGAAAGTATTTACCTTCACTTGGACCACTTTGGCCAAAGGATCTGAATAGCAACAAAATCATTAAACCAAACCATTTCCGCAGGAAAAATCATGCTTATCTCTATAACCAAATTAAAATAAATAATAAGTTATCATAACATTATAACATGTTAACGATGTTAACCTCTGGAGGCACTTCAGCTTAAAAGATAGGAATATTGTTAATAGCTGTGTTGGCTATTACGATCCTGTAGCTTTATAGGTATGTCAGTGCCCTCAGTCCGGGAGAAGGGTGCTCGACGTTATTGTTAATTATGGAGTTAAACCATATCCACTGTCCCTTGCGTCCCTTTCCACAACCGCCGCTCACAGCTCCGGAACTGCAAATTATAAGCCTATTCTCTCTCACTGGAAGTTCAAATTTTGTTGGTGAACCAGACTACTTTCCATTAACCGTTAATATTGCAGATTCAAACAACACAGATAACGATGACTTGCCTGATCTCGTTTCATTGCAGGAAAATCCATACTGTCCATACACTCAGGGTTTGTGAAGCAATTCTTTAATTTTTGAAAATACGACATTAGCTACATCTTCTAGCCTTACTTGCTCAGAATTTCGCTAAACCCTTAACTATCATTTTTATAAAATCTTGCACAAATCTTTCAGGAAGATTCCCTTGGAATAGAAATTAGCTAAAATCATCTCTATTCAGAAAAAGTCATTAAAAAATTGCTTTGAGAATTATCACCCGGTCAGTCTCCTTTCTTCCTATGGTAAAGTAGTAATCGACGAGGAGGTCGACGGTAACTCAGTTACTCGAAGCACATAACATTTGGACTAAAGTAGCAAATGATTTAGCGAAAGCTCATATATTGGAAAAGCCTTCGATACGGTGTCTCAAAGTAAATTAATCAAGTTTCACGTTCAATTGGTATACTTATATCAGGTAAACTTCTCTTGTGGACTATGGAGTATTTTTCCGAAAGATTCCAGTACGTTGAAAGGGTGCTAAGATCTCTTACAAAGCGTCTTCCTGGCTTAAAAAAATTGTCATATGTTCTGCGATTAGCTAAACCGTGAGCGATGCATTTAATTCCCTCGACCAGGGGTCAAGCACGATTACAAATTAGCTGTGCAGCGAAGTCGACTCGATACAAGAAAATACTTTTTCAGCATTCGAGTCATCCCTATTTGGAATGACTACACGAAAATGTCGAGAATTTTTCAAATCTAAATGAATTCAAAAACCGTCTCGCGAATGCTTCGTATTTGTAGCCGGTTAATCGGCCCACCTTGCCTCCCTCCAACGTTATTTGTTCCAACTTGTAGTTTTGTGATACATCCTTATATAATTGCATTTTTATGCTTCATTCTGCTCCTTGTGCTATCCGTGTTTGCTTTGGTTGGTAAATAAAATATCATAATAATAATAATAATAATAATAATAATAATAATAATAATAATAATACAATAATAAAATGTTGGGACAAGCACATACGCATTCAACTTTTCGTTGAAACTACTACAACTAGTCACATTTATAAACTGATTGAAACAAATTTCCCATTGATATGGTCCTGCAAACTCCACCTGTTAGAGGCTTGGTTGTTATATAAAATCTGTTTACTCTTTATAGGAATTTAGAATTTTATCGCTTCAAGTGCTTTGGTAAATAAACGTGTATTACATTTTCATAGATTGTCCTGTCGACTGGGAATCAGTTGGGAATAATTGTTACTTGAAGCTGGACATCATCACAAGTAACCAGGAAACAGCGGCACAGTATTGCGCTGTGATGCATGCACACTTACCTTGGTTTACCTCGCTGACTGAATTTGACGAGTTCACAGATTTCATGTAAGAAAGCATTATACTGTTACTGTGTTTTTATATAAACTTCACATTACATAATGGTATTTTGTGCATAGTTTTCAAATGTAAACCTTCTCGCAAAAGATTTTCTAAGGTAAAGGTTCTTTCAATCCATCAACAGGTTTTGACTTGATTTGCAGGTTTTCTGCGAATCCAATCTCTACCAGAGACGTTTTCCGCATGAAATGAATCATCAAAGGATAAAACGGAGCCTTAACGCTGAAAATAATTTTTAAGCAAGCAAGCCATTAGACAGGAAGCTTATTTCAAATAATCATAATAATAATAGTAATAATAATAATAATAATAATAATAAGGCATACAAACTCGTTTACGCGTCTGCCCGTTTTCGTTTATTGCATATACATAATTTACTCATCTGCCCACAGCGATAACGGTTAGAGTCGAAGTGGTTGTGCTATCTGCCTAGGCACATGAGTAAATTATCGATTTGCCCGGGAATTTGCGTAAATGCCTATGATCAACTTATGCATTTACACGTAACATTATATATATTAGCTATCATTATTGTATAATAATAGCTCATCATTAGCTATCGAATGATATTTAAATTGACAGTATTTCGGAAATATCAAAAGCTAACAGTTTTGCCCATAAGAGATTAAAGAGGGTGACAGGGCAGATAAGTGCGATATACATATGTATACATACATACATACATACATACACA